>PISX010002865.1:0-149837 GCA_004024625.1 Mellivora capensis | reverse complement strand
CTGCTTGACTTATTTCACTCAGCATAATCTCTTCCAGTCCCGTCCATGTTGCTACAAAAGTTGGGTATTCATCCTTTCTGATGGAGGCATAATACTCCATAGTGTATATGGACCACATCTTCCTTATCCATTCGTCTGTTGAAGGGCATCTTGGTTCTTTCCACAGTTTGGCGACCGTGGCCATTGCTGCTATAAACATCGGGGTACAGATGGCCCTTCTTTTCACCACATCTGTATCTTTGGGGTAAATACCCAGTAGCGCAATCGCAGGGTCATAGGGAAGCTCTATTTTTTTTTTTTAAGATTTATTTATTTATTTATTTATTTATTTGACAGAGATCACAGTAGACAGAGAGGCAGGCAGAGAGAGAGAGAGAGAGGGAAGCAGGCTCCCTGCTGAGCAGAGAGCCTGATGCGGGACTCGATCCCAGGACCCTGAGACCATGACCTGAGCCGAAGGCAGAGGCTTAACCCACTGAGCCACCCAGGCGCCCAGGAAGCTCTATTTTTAATTTCTTAAGGTATCTCTGCACTGGTTTCCAGAGTGGCTGCACCAACTTGCATTCCCACCAACAGTGGAAGAGGGTTCCCCTTTCTCCACATCCTCTCCAACACACGTTGTTTCCTGTCTTGCTGATTTTGGCCATTCTGACTGGTGTGAGGTGGTATCTCAGTGTGGTTTTGATTTGAATCTCCCTGATGGCCAGTGATGATGAACATTTTTTCATGTGTCCCACTATAGCACTTCTCCTGGGAGAATGTCACAGGGGCCCAATCCATTCAGGTTTCCCCACCTTTTATAACCCAAACCGGACACGTGGACCCATAGATCACTACACATGCACACTACAATCATACGACTTTCTGTGGGCATGCATCCCAAGCAGACTCAGCTGTTACACCTACTAGTACAAATCCACAAGAACTGAACCAAGGCTGTTAGCTAGGCAGGTAGGCAGGGGCCTATTGCTGGTAGGCAATAGGGCCTTTGTGTTTCATTGGCTTCTCGCCTACTCTGCCAGCTAAGAATAAATAAAATAATAATAAGAGGCCGGCAACTGCATCCCCATTAGAAAGGCTAGCATGAGAACAGGAAGTAACAAGTGTCATCAAGAATGTGGAGAAATTGAAATCCTCGTATACTCTTACAGGGAATGTAAAATGGTGCAACTACGATGGAAAACAGTTTGTTGGTTGCTCAAAATAAAAATAGAACTACCGTATGATTCGGCAGTCCTGCTTCTGGGTATATAGCCAAAGCAATTAAAAGCAAGGACTCAAAGAGATTTGTACACATGTTTTCATAGCAGCAGTCACAGTAGCTGAAGCATGGAAGCAAGCCACGTGTTCGTCAGTGGATGGATGGGGACATGGAAAGTGGTATGGAAGTTCCATGGCTTGTTATTCAGCCTGAAAAAACGAGGAAACTCTGACATACTACAACATGGGTGAACCTTGAGGGCATTATGCTAGCACAGTCACAAAAGGCAAGTAGTATGCTGTCCCACTACAGCAGGTGTGGGCCAGCATACTATGTGGTACCTAGAGTGGTCAGAGTCATGGAGTCGTAAAGCAGAGGGCCATTATCGGGCTGGCAGTGGGGGGCGGGGAGCGCTGGACAGTCATTGCTTAATGGGCACAGTGTTTCAGTTTTGCAAAATGAGAAGAATTCTGGGGGCGCCTGGGTGGTTCAGTGGGTTAAGCCTCTGCCTTCAGCTCAGGTCATGATCTCAGGGTCCTGGGATCAAGCCCCGCATCGGGCTCTCTGCTCAGCGGGGAGCCTGCTTACCCCTCTCTCTCTGCCTGCCTCTCTGCCTGCTTGTGATCTGTCTCTGTCAAATAAATAAATAAATCTTTAAAAAAAAAAACAAAAACGAGAAGCGTTCTAGAGATCGGTGGTGGTGATGGTTGCACCGTGATGGGGATGCGTGAATACCACTTCGTTGTGAACTCAGAAATGGATAAGGTGGTAAATGACTAAGGTGGTTATGTTGCGTCCCTTTTACCATGATCGGTCCATCAGTAGATGGTTGGAGAACTGGAGTCTTGAGTTGGGAACCATTTGAATATATACCTGATAAACATTTTTTCATAGACTATTTTTTGGAGCAGCTGTAGTAGGCTCACTGTGAAATTTTGAGCAGAAGGGTCGGAGATTTCCCGTATTCCCGCCACCTCTGCCACCAAGCAGTGTCTGTTACGGTCAGGGACCTTGTGTTGACACATCACAGTTACACAAAGTCCACAGTCTGCTTTAGGGCTCACACTTGGTGTTATGCGTCCCCGGAGTTTGGGCAAATGTATAATGACATGTATCCACCATTTGATTTTAAGTTTAGAAAAGAGTTTGAACAAGAAGGTGAGATCAGCTCGGTAACTGAGCTAGAAAGCTGACGAGGCTGGTTCCTGTCTGTCTTTGCTTCAGGGCACCATGGAGAACGCTAACGGCGCCAAGCAGAGCGTGACTGGGGACTCGCATCCGGCCGAGGGACAAGCCGGGAGCAGCGCTCCGCAGGGAGAGCAGGAGCACCTACTTTATCACGAGGAAACCATCGACCTCGGCGGGGACGAGTTCGGGTCTGAAGAGAACGAGACTATGTCGGAAGATTCTAATAATTTTGTAGATAAACTGAACGAGCACATGATGGAAAGCGTCCTCATCTCTGACTCTCCGAATAATAGCGAAGATGACGCGGGTGACCTCGGCTGTCTGCAGGACGTTGGGGACCCTGCAGAAGGCAGCGCAGGTCCCAAACTGGAAAGTCTCGAGGACGAAGGAGCCGTGGACACCCTGAGCAAGGACAGTGAAAGTGACGGAGAGGGTACATCTGAAGACGTCTCTGGCCCGGCCCCCGACCCAGAGCACACTCAAGTCAGAGGTGTGCCGGCCTTGGGGCCGGAGGGTGCAGAGGACCCTGGCCCAGGGGACAGGAGCGCCGGCCCGGAGGGGCCAGGGGGTGCTGCACCCTTGAGGCAGTCCCCTCCCCACGAGGAGCCCATCCCCGTGTGCACCATCTTCAGCCAGCCGCTCCCCACCCGCTCCCAGCCGCCGCTCCTACGGCGGGACGGCTTCGAGTCCCAGATGGTGAAGTCTCCGAGCTTCAGCGGCACCAGTGAGACAGTGGCCAAGACCCCTCCCCAGGCGGTGCAGCCGAGCCCCAGCCTGAGTAAATTTTTTGGCGATCCCGCCAACACCCACTCCTTGGCCTCAGACTTCTTCGATTCGTTCACGACTTCCACTTTCATCTCCATCAGTAACCCCAACGCAGGTTCTTCGGCTCCAGAAAATCTGTCCTCGCTCTCCACTGCAGGGGGAGAGAGGTCCCCAGGTGCCGCCGAGCCTTCTCACTCCCCAGGGGTGGAAAAGTCAGAAGCAGGGGTTTCCACAGCTTCTCTAGAAATCTCTCAGTCTCCAAAACCGTTTTCCCAGATCCAGGCTGTGTTTGCGGGGAGCGAGGACCCCTTTGCCACAGCCCTGAGCATGAGTGAGATGGACCGCAGAAGTGACGCCTGGCTCCCCGGGGAGGCGACCAGGGACATCCTGATTTCAGTAGCCACCCAGCAGTACGGCACAGTGTTCGTAGACAAGGAGAGCCTCACCATGCCGGGCCTCAAGTTTGACAACATCCAGGTAGGTGGGAGGCATAGTCGGGGGTTGTTCGTGGCGGGACTCGGCGGCCACTTTAGTTCCTCTTCGTCTTTTTGCTTTCCCTCCCTCTCCCTCACCCCCTGCTATGGGGGTGTGTGTGTGTGCCCACACGCGCACACACATGCACGCCTCTCAAGGACTGAAAAGTCCTCATTTCTCAGCAATTCCTAAAATCCTCATTTGGAGAGTCCGTGTTACGTCGCTAGTTAATTTGGAACTCCGTTGATTTCCCTGATGTAATATGTTTAAGGCAGTGGTCAAAGTCTTAGAAGTACATGCCAGCAAGATAGAGAGTTAGGTCATAATTCTTTGATGTAACCGGGGACTTCGTGTGGTCGGGTAATTTGTGGCATGTGAGCTTCAGCAAACGATAAGTCCCCCATTCTTCTCATTTTAAATCTGGGGAGTTTCGCATTTTACATGCTTGATACAGAGTTTTATAGACTCATTAAAAAAAATGTGGATGGCCCCACAAAGTAACAAATCACAGAAATGCTTTCAACATTTTATATAATAAATAGTGACATAGAGATCTTCAGTCTACCAAAGACAATAAGATTATCTCCATTTTCTGTTATTAGGCATTTGATTTATGATTATTCCATGTTTGCTAAAGTGTGGGAAAATGGCCTGTCTCAGGCAGCCCTGATGGGACCGTAAGTCAGCACAAACTTTTTTAAATAAAGGTTGTTGTTGTTTTTTTTTAATATCTGGTTGTTGTTGTTTTTTAAGATTTTATTTATTTATCTGTCAGAGAGCGAGAGAGGGAGCACAGGAAGACAGAGTGGCAGGCAGAGGCAGAGGGAGAAGCAGGCTCCCTGCCGAGCAAGGAGCCCGATGTGGGACTCGATCCCAGGATGCTGGGATCATGACCTGAGTTGAAGGCAGCTGCTTAACCAACTGAGCCACCCAGGGGTCCCTAAATAAAGGTTTTAAATCAGTATCCAAATGTGCATATTATTTGGTCCAGAAAGCCAGTCTTAGGAATTTTTTTATAAGGGAATAATGTCACCGGTATGCAAATACCCAGTTTTGGGGATGCCCGTCAGAGTGTGGTGTATTATGGCAAAGCATCTGAAAGGACCCAAAAGCCGTTATCAGGAGGCTGCTTGAATACATCTGACTCCTCTGTCCGATGGAATATTAAGAGAGGCGGGACTCCAGGGGGCTCAGTCGGTGAAACGTCTGCCTTTGGCTGTCGTGACCTCAGGGTCCTGGGATCGAGCCCCTCTTCGGGCTCCTGGGCTCCCTGTTCAGCAGGCAGTCTGCTTCTCCCTCTACCTCTGCCCCTCCCCACCCCCTGCTTGTGCACACCCTCTCGTGCTCTCTCTCAAATAAAATCTTTTTTAAAAAATAAAAAATGTTTAAAAATGGTGATACAGCAGAATTTTTAACGAGGTTCATATCTTATTGTTAAATTTGAAAACCTGGGTACCAGATGGCATGTGGCATGCATGGTACGGGAAGAATGTTCACAGGTACGTGTAATGCGCGCTTGTAACGCGAGCGTGTGGGAGGCCGGCCGCAGGTGATGGCCGGGCTGGGCCCAGCCCGGTGCGTGGGGGGCACCGCTCCAGCCTGGGGACTGGCCTTGTGCAGATGCGCCTCCTCCCGCTCAGGGGAAGCAGGTGCCCTGTCCCGCACCCGCGTGGCTGGTCGGGAAGCCCGGAGTGTGGGACGCGTGATGTTGTGGCGTTGGTAGACCGCTGCGCCCCAGGGAAGGGCCCCACCGGGGACGTGGAGCTGGTAGCTCTTTGCTAGGGACCTAGCGCTGCGAGCCCATGGGTTCTGGACACTGCGTGGCAGTCCTGACCTTGCGTTCAGGTACCAAACACAGACTGTGCACACGCCGCGCACCAGGCACCCGGGGACGCTTCCTTCTCCGCTCTTTAAAGCAAAATATACTGAACATAAGCTTCCTTTTGCGGGATCTTTGTAACAAATTCTGGCCATGGACTCTGCGTTCAGGGCACGCTTGGACGGGCAGGATTTGATTTGCGAATTCACACACCCCCTCCCCACCCTTCCCTGGCCTGTCCGCCGCCACTCTCCCCGCTCCCGGGTAGGGAGGGGCGCTTTACCCTTCCTCCTCCTGTTCCTTCCGTCGGGCTCTGGGGAGCCTGTGCACGGTGGCTGTGTCCCCACAGCCTCAGTGGGACTGGCCTTTTAGCCCTTCCCGGCCGCGCTGTTTGCGGTTTGCACCCCCCACTGTAATTCAGGGGGAAATTGGGCCGTTGCCCTGGAAATGACTTTGCCCCGGGGTCCTAGGGTACGTTTGGAGGTGTGTGGAGGGGTGTCCCTCTGCGTGCCATGAGGTCTGGGGTGAGCACACGACATTGCATGGTTGGGCCTAGAATGCCAGAGAGCCCGCGGGCTGGTTAGCGTCGGACCGGAAGTACGAGCTGCCCCACGCGTCAGTCCTTCTGGAGTCAGGACACACTAGCGCCGAAGTTGGGGCTGGTTTCCCCTAGACTGGATCAGACACACAGGCCCTGTCCTGGGTCCTCCCTAGCGCTAAAGCTTCTGGGACTTACCTCCCCCGTCGCACGCAGCTGCCCGAGAGAAAGTCAGGACACGTGCGGGTCAGCAAGGGTTCGAGAGCTCCCGCTGCCCAGGCAGAGCGCGGGGAGCCGACCAGGCGCGGCCTGCCTGCCTTTCACTGCCTTCCGGTCCTCCGGTCGCGTCTCCGGTACCGCTGACAGTGCCCCGCGCTTGCTCCGGGAACCTCGTGGTGGACTGAAGCTTGATCCAAGAGTAGTTCCCAGAGCACCTCCGACCCTCCCACGTGGCAGGTGTGCTGGGCGTGTGCTCACCTGTCTCTTCATCTGGATGTTCCCAGTGCCCCGGCGGAAAGGGAAACGTGTGGTTACCCTTGAGCCGACGTGCTGTGTTTATTTGGCAGAAGACTGAAGATTGGGTTCTGTATTCACTTTCCGGGCACACCAAGCTTTCGAAACCATTGATTGGGTTTACTAATTAATAACCCCCCCATTACTACCACAGAGATGTTCACTCTCGATCAGCTCTCTAAAACACAGCTTTTCTCCAGGTTGCTCACCTCATTAAAAATTACCTTCCTGGGGGATAAAACTTGAGAAGATTGTAATTTGTTTCTCTGTGTAGTGGCGTCTGCGGTGGCCGTAGCTAAGTTAGGAGGCGGAAGGGGAGCGTGTGACCCTCATTCCTCTTCAGTGGCGTCCGAGGCAGGACACAGGCATTTTCCGCTCATTGTGGTGGCCCGTGGCCTCCGTCCTCAAAGGAGTAAATAGAAAGTTTGTGGGGAGATGGTAGTTCATAACTTTTTGGAACCAGTAAGGAATGGAAGTGGAGAATCATTGGATGGTGCTTGTTCATAAAGAGACAGAAACGGGAAAAGGGAATAAATGGAAGCAGCGAAATTTCAGTGCTGAGGGTGACGGTGCGGAAGGTGGTGGGACCAGGCCCCTCTCGGGGGTGTCAGAATTCTCCAGCCCATGCCAGCAGAACGAGAAACCTGGCACACGCACTTGGAGACTGGATCCTTCCACCACCCCTTGCTCACTCTCTTCCCCCGTTCTCACCTTCCCCTCACCCTTCCTGCAACTCGGAACTCACTGGAATCCGTCAGGGGGGCCTACACAGTCCGTGTGGAGACCCCTTGTTAGGAGTCTCCAGAAGCCAAGGAGCCACCTTTTCCTGCAGCTCCACCAGCCCCGTGTTCTCAGTTTTAATTAGTCCACAGAAACCATTTATGTCATCTCCATTTTTAAAGGTTATTTTTTTCTGGATATGTAGTATGTTTACGGTATAAAATTCAAGGTTGACAGGTGTTTTTTCCCCCCATTCAACATTTTAAAGATGTCCTTCCATCGTACTCTGGATGTGAAGTTATGATAATTTTAAGATCTTATTTATTTGAGAGGGAGAGAGCACAGACAGGTAAGAGGGGGACACAGAGAAGGAGAGGCAGACTCCCCACTGAGCACAGAGCCTGACACGGGGCTCGATCCCGGGACGGTGGGATCCTGACCTCGGCCAAAGGCAGGCACTTAAGGACTGAGCCACCCAGGCATCCTTTAATAATTTATATCTTCACTCTTCTGTACCTAATGTACGTGTTTTCCTCTGGTTACTTTTAAGATTTTATCACTGGTTTTCAGTTGTTTGACCCTGATGTGCCATCACGTGGTTTTCTTTTCTGTTTCTGTTGCTTGGATTTGTTGATTCCGTTGGGATGTGTTTCCCCACTTGGGAGTATCCTGGTCCTTACTTCCTCCAAGAGTTCTCAGTTCCTCCCTCCCTCGTCTCTGCTCCTGGGACTCCAGTTCCACACGGTACTCAGATTTGCCAGAGGTCCTGAAGGATCTGCGTTTGTTTCAGTTTTCTTTCTTTTTGCTTCCCTTAGAAATTCTTGCAGTGGTGTCCTGAAGTCCGTATGTCTTTCCTCCCTTGCTTTTTAGTTTGCAGCTGATGCTTTTTGATGAATTTTTCATATTTTTTATCTCCGGAATTTACGTTTGCTTCTTTTCGTGTATCCTTTTAGTGTGTTGAAGTTTTACCTCAGACTCTCACGAACGTTTATAGTAGCTGCCTGAAGGTTCTCCTCCAGACGGTCCGCCGTCTCCGCAATCTCTGGGTCTGTTTGTACTTTCTCTCCTCTTGGTTGTGGGCCACGTGTGCTGGCTTGGTCCTGTGGCTCGTCATTTTTGATGAGAGGTTGGACATCGTGGGTCTCCTGGTTTTGGTCGGCGTTCTGGTCGGCACGTACGGTATATGCAGATTGACGAGATCTTTTTCAGGTTTGTTTTTAAGCTTCTTAGGGTGAGGTTAGAGGAGCTTTTACTCGTGGGTGACCTTTCTCACATCCCTTGAGAGCCTCCGTGTCCATCGAGAGTGCTCTACAACAGTCGGCATAAACTTGACATCTCTCAGCGTGTGTGAGCACTGAAAACTGCTCTGCCCCCCGCCGTTTCGCCTTCTCGAGCAGCCCCTGCCCGTGGACCACGTGGTGTCCGGCAGTAGAGTCAGGCTTCTGCGCAGCGTTCCCTCCTTTCCAGCTCCCCAGCCACCCCGGCCTCTCGGGTCCCCAGCGTGGTCTCCTCACCTCAGCACGTTCACCAAGCCCGGCTTGGGACTCGTCTTCACACAGATGTGCCTTTGAATTCAAGAGTTTAAGTCTTCTGTCCTGGTCTTGGGATCCCAGCCCTCCAGCGGGTCTGAACACAGTTGCTTCCTCCCTTCCTCACACTAGGACAGTCCCGTCCCGTGCTGCTTTTGCTCACCACCCTCACAGGCGGCTCCTGAGCTGAGTCTCCTGACCTGAGCTGAAGCGTGAGAGAGCCCGGGAAGACGTGCGGGCCAGTTCAGGCCATTCTGTGGCAGCCCCCCACGGCTCTCCTTGTTGACGCATTCTCGAATTCTGATGTGTTTGGGGACCTCACAAGAAAAAAAATTCAGAGTTTGGTTTTTTGTTGTTGTTGTTGTTTGTTGTTTTTGTTTTGTTTTTTTAAGATTTTGTTTCTTTGACAGACAGAGATCCCAAGTGGGCAGAGAGGCAGAGAGAGAGGAGGAAGCAGGCTCCCCGCTGAGCAGAGAGACCGATGTGGGGCTCGATCCCAGGACCCTGGGACCATGACCTGAGCTGAAGGCAGAGGCTCAACCCATTGAGCCACCCAATTGGTTTTGTTTTTACAACTTTTTGGAAAACACTCCATACGCCATACAGGTCACATTTAACATACAATTCACAGGTTTTTGGCATTTTGACAGAAGTGTGCAGCCATCACCACAGTCCGTTTTTATCTCCTCCTAAAGAAGCCCTTCAGATGCACCTCCCATCTCCCGCTCCTCTCCCCCAGCTCCAGCCAAGCACTGATCTCTCTGTCTCTGTGGGTTCTCCCGTTCTGGACGTTTCATACAAGTGCGGTCGACAACATGTGGTCTCGCGTGACTGGCGTCTGTTACGGACAGTGTTTTCAGGAGCGGCCCGTTTTGTAGCCTGCGTCACTCCTACATCATCACTTTTAACTGTCGGGTGACATTCCGTGCTTTGCGTGTTCCAGGTTTTACCCATTCATCCCTCGACGGGCATTGGGTTTGTTCCCACTTCGGGCAGTTGTGCATAATGCTGCTTGTGAACATCATGAGCAAGTTTTGTGTGGTCACGTTTCCATCTCTCTTGGGTGCGTCCCTCAGAGTGGAACTGCTGGGTGACATGGCACCTCTCGGGTTCGTTTTTTTAAAGATTTATTTGAGAGAGAGAGAGCATGTGTGTGCACATGCGAGAGGCAGAGGGACAGACCCTCAGGCGGACTCCCCGATGATTGTGGAGACCAACGCGGGGCTGGATCCCGGACGCTGAGATCATGACCTGAGCCAGAACTAAGAGTCAGGGACTCAACCAGCTGAGCCACCCAGGCGCCCCCGGGTTCACGTTTTGAGGAACGTCTTCGGGATGGCTGCCCCGTTTTACATTTCACCGGTTTGGGGTTTTGCCTCGTTTTTGTTTCTTTGATGTTGTCTGTTCAGGAGGTTCGGCTTACGCTGGGGGAGTGCAAGGAGCAAGAGGATCACGTGCTCCCGGGGCTTCTCCACTGGGGCCGTGGCAAAGAGCTCCATGTGCACAGGGTCGGGTGCGGGGCCCCCTGTCTCTTCAGACCACTGCCCCACGACCACTGTGGCTTCCTGTTTCCCGGACAGTAAAGCCCGCATGCTGTGAATCAGCTGCTCTGGTTTCCATTTTGTCTTTGTCCCTTAAAATCAAGAAGGGACTGGTGAACAGTCCCCAGACTGCAGGAGGAGCGGCAGCCCACGGCCATCTCTGAGCCGAGATCAGCCCCTTGCTCTTGCAGAAACACATCTGATTGGGGGTGGGGGGTGCTGGAGGGGGACGGGCATCTTCCCCGTTGCCTGCCTGAGTCCTGGCTCATTCCCAGCTGTCTCCCCACGTTTCCTGCTCTGGCCATGGATGCACTAGTCCCTCACTGAAGAGTTGCTGATTTGGAGGGGTCCAAGGCTTCCAGGCGGAGCCCACCCCAGGAGCAGCAGCATAGCTCTAAGAAAAATTTGCTTCCCTCTCCAGCAACCATAGGAGGATGTGCAGTCAGTTGTCATGACTCCTGGGCCATAGTCCCCTCCAGCTCAGTGACACAGCAGCAGTAGGTTTGCGGGAAGACATGTTGTCCCATCCCTGGGCCCTCATAGGTAAGGTGTTTGTTAGTCCTACATGTGCTCCTGTCTCAGGAACTTCCTGTGCTAACAAAAATGTTAACCATCAGAGAATTTTAAAAGCAAAGAATTTTTCAGTGTGGTCTAACTAACAGAGAATGTTGCAAGGATGGAGGAATTAAATTGATCCTCCCTCTGCCCTGACCGGGTTCGCAGCTCCTCCCACACAGAGAAAGCCCTTTGTCTGATAGGAGTTGCCTTCCTGGAAGCTTTGTGGAGCCCTATGGCTGAGCTCTTTTTATTCTGCCCTTTAATTGTCCCTCCTGGACCAGTTAGCCCCTTCTAGCATTTGAAGCATTTCATCTCATGCTCTGAAAGCAAAAAATCATGAAAGTGCTGCTTCTGGATTTTCACTGCCATGTAAGTGAGAGGTGCGGCTTGGCCTCTTGGAGCACCGGGCCCAGCGCTCTGGGCCGGACCAGACTGGTGACCTGCACCGCCCCTGCCAAGGCCGCGGCTCCCCCTGTACCTGTGGAAGGGCAGTCGCGACCCCTGCAGCACCTCTTCTGCCCTCCGGCACTCATTGTCCCCAGGCTGGTGCTTTTTGCCTGTCAGCGTTCTGGGCGACCATGGAAGATTCCCAGGCCTAGGCCAAGGGCAGGACAACAAGAGGAAGGGCAGAGGCGGTTGTAGAGTCTGCGGGGGACACCTCCACGCTGCTTTCCTCTCCGGCCTGCATCGCTGTGTGTTCTCCGTGGCCTTGCACTGCTGGCCCTCAGCGGTCTGCGGCTGGAAGCAGGTGGTGTGCTCGCCGAGAAGCAGAGAGTTCTTAGCCCCCAACACGGCCCTCCCCAGGTTGTGTTGCTCCCTGGCCATTCCAGCGACTGCTAATCCTTCCTCTCCTGGCTGGGCCAAAGTGCCCTGTCCTTTGCATGCATCCCCCGCCACCCTTCCATTTTCCCCTTATGTTTGGTTCCACTTTTTTTTTCTTTTTAAATCTAGGATTGTATTCATTTCAGTTGTATAACATTCAATATTTTCAGATATTTCAAAATGGTCTCCACGATAGGTCTAGTTAACATCCCTCACCTCATATATTCTAGAATTATTCTTCTCCTGATAAAAACTTGTAAGATGGACTCTCTTAGCAACTTCCCGGTCTACACTGCGTGTTGCTAACTGTAGTTTCCGTTCGTCCCCGGGACTTTCTGTAACTGAAAGTTTACACTTTGGACCACTTTTCCCATTTGGCTGGTCTCTGCTCCCCACCCATGCCTCTGGCAACCACCACTGTGTTCTCTGTTCCCTGGGAGTTTGGTTTCTTGGTTTTTGTGTTTTTAAGATTCCACGTAGAAGTGAGGTCATGCAGGATTTGGCTTTCTCTGACTTCTTCCATGTAGCAGAATGCCCGCAGGGTCCCTGCACGCTGAAGCACGGACAGGATTCCGTTCCTTCCTGTGGCTGAACACTGTTCCGTGCGCAGGCCGCCTCTTTATCTGCGCGTCATCGTCTGCAGACATGTGGCTCGTTTCCACGGCCCGTCTGGGAACACGGGCGGTGCAGACCTCTATTCAAGGTAGTGTTTTTACGTCCTTCAGATGAGCAGCTGGGAGGAGCATCGCAGGGCCCTATGGAGGTCCTGTTTCTGACTTTCCAAGGAACGTCCCTCCTGTGGCACGGTGGCCGCACCGTTCTGTGTCCCATTGCCTGTGCGCCGAGGTCCCGCTCATCCCCGTCCTCACCTGCCACCCCCCTCGTGTGCTGTGGATTCCACATCTCCGTCTCCGCACCCTCTCCGCGGGCTGGGGGGGGGGAGGGGGGACGCGAGCCGAGCCTAAGGAGTCAAGCTGTGAGGCCAGAGTCCCCCCCGCAGAGGCCTGTGAGGGCTCTTTCTGGGCCCACAGCATGACTGCCATGCGCAGGGGGCCTGGCTGAGCCAGTGGTAGAGGACCTGCAGGGGGGAGTTGTCTCCTCTTCTCTCTGGGCTTGGGGGTGCACCCAGCCCCAGAAGGAAGGCCGCAGCCAGCTCCCGGAGGCTTTCCCAGAGATCCGAGATTGCTAAGGCCAGCCCCCCCCCAGCCCCCACCCAGCCCTGGGGCCTGGATCCCCCACCTGGCGCATCCCTTGTGTAAGCCTGGTCCTGGGGCTGGTGATTTCCCCCTTTTTCTAAAAGAAAGCGCAGTTCTAAAATACCCATTTTATTAAAGATGATGGTGCTTGAGCCTCTGGGTGATTGAAGTTTTACTGTACTGTGACCACGTTTTAACCTCCATACACCAATGGAGAAGAAAGAAATCTCGTTTAGCTATGGGTTCTGGTTAGGTGAGTTTAATTAACATTTTATTGTCTTGACATATTTTCCTTCCATTCCTTCCAGGGGGACGCAGTTAAAGACCTGATGCTTCGCTTCCTGGGTGAGAGGGCCGCGGCGAAGAGACAGGTCTTACACGCCGAGTCCGTGGAGCAGACTTTCGTGGGCTTGAAGCAGCTGATCGTAAGTAGTGACGGTTGGATTTCAGTGTTGTTTCTAGAAGGCCGGCCTTTCTCTGTCGCATTTTCCTTGGAGTTAATTACTTCGAATGTGTTATCTAAAGCCTTGCGTGTCCATAAAATTTTGTTGAATTAGATACCAGTGCTGTGCAGCAAAAAGTGTCATATTAACATACTTTTAATTTTAAGGCCAATTAGTTAAAAAGCTGTTATTTTAAATGATTAAACTACTTGAAGGAAGATATACTTTGATTAAATAGATGCTTCATCAGATATGATAACTAAAGATAACTAATTTTCACTTTTATGTTTTGTTTTTTTTTTTAAATACTTTGTTTTCGCCATGTGGCATAAAGGGTTCATTATTGAATGGGAGGGTTCACCAGAAATGCACACGAGAACGCTTGTTCGTGACAGGAGTGAGTGTGAGTTGCAGGCAGAGGTGCAGCCCCAGGTACTAACGGGAGCTGCCGGAACTACAGGCACGTTAACAGGGACGGGTGGGTGTTTCTTTGAACCCGGGGAAACCATATGCCCCCAACAACTGCCTTTTTCCTCGTTACCTTTCATCATATTTAAAGGAGTGTCTGTCCTCAAAAAGGTGAATAAGGATCATTTGTTTAGGTGGCAAGCAGATATTTTATACACAAAGCAGATAGAGCTTAGGGACACCCAGGTGCCTCAGTCAGCTGAGTAATCAGCTCTTGATTTTGGCCCCGGTTGTGACGTCAGGGCTGTGGGATCGAGCCCCCGGGCTCTGCGCTTGGTGTGGAGTCTGCTTCTCCCGCGCCCTCTGCTCCACGCTCTGTAAAATAAATAAGATCTTTTTTTAAAAAAATGATTAAAGTTTCATTTTTTAGTAAACATAAATCAAGTGCTTCATTGGGTTTTTGTTGTTTTTTTTTTTTTTTACTAGAGTGATTCTGGAATTATTGCAATGACTCAGAAGCTTTGGGGAGAAAAGATGCAGAGATAGGCTGGCTTTTTGTTTAAGATTTTTCTTTTATAATTTATCTGCAGACCCAGTGGAGGGCTCGAACTCATACCCAGAGAGCAAGAGTTGTGTGCTCTGCTGACTGAGCCAACCAGGGCACCCTGGAGATAGTCTGGTTTTAAAAGGGGTGGGAAACACCTCGTTTTAAAACATCCATATACTTTATCATTTGTTAATGAAGTGATAGGTCTTTACGGGCGAGCATTTCCGTGGTCGTGTGACGCTCGTCACACCCACACTCCTGCATTTTCGGGAGGGCTCTTGTCATTGCCTTGCTTGACCTTGCAGCGGCTGCTGTGACTGTCACCACGAGGGCAGGCGGCCCTGGACAGCCACTTCGTAGTGACCAGTTCTTTATCTTTTTAAAGTAAACTCGACCCCACATGTGGGACTCGAACTCAAGACTCCAGGACCAAGGGTCTCTCCCAGCTGAGCCACCCAGGCACCCCTGGGTGCCCCAAATGATCCGTTTGGAAAGTACACACAAAGCCACACACAGTCCTTGTAACTAATTGTTCTACAGGCGGTCTTTTACCTTCCTTGATTATTTGTGCTGTTAATAAATATATACAGTGGCTTGGGGTTTTTCATACAATGAAAATACAGAACACCAGGAAAAATTTTTTTATTAGAGTCCTAACAAGGAGATCTATTTAAGGTGGAAAATGTAATTATAAAAAAATTACCTTGCCGTGGTATTTTAATTATGTCCTAAAATAATTCCTGGCCTCTTTAAGATTAGGAAAGAGTTTTGAAATGTATTTCCCTAAGTAATGTCAGCGCATTCTGAGATTCTAATTTACAGGGAAGTGAATGTCACAGCCTGTGGAGAAGGACATTTTAATCACGTTAATGGTATCATATATAGAGTTTAATGATTCCTTTTGAGTCGTAGATGGGGAAAGTTATGTACATGCCATTAGTTACTTGAGTGACTTTTATTGGACTTTTTTTCTCATCTTTTGGAAGTCGTCGAGAGCCTGTGTTCAGTTTTTCAGATAGTTATATCTTATTTCCTAGTATAAAAAAAGTAACATGTATTTGAGATCTTTTTTCTCACACCAAACTAACTTTATTTTCAGAGTTCTACATGTCATTTCCAGTAATTGTGAGATTTTCATAAGATTTTTCTTTACAGAGCTTCAAGTTTTAGAGGGTATGCTTTAAACTGTAATTATAAAAATAACTTCTTCACCAAATACTTCTGACATCTATCGAAATGGAGGAGGATCACCAGGAAGGGGGCTAGAAAGTAGACAAGAATGGGGTAAAAATAGCAAAAAGCACTCCGAGAAAATACACAATTAAAATTTCAAGTAGGCGGCGTGTAATCCAGAGCTGCGGTGCACAGGCCGCTGAGGTGAGGTCCCGCTTCTTTGAGGGGAGGGAGTACCAGCCATTAGAACTCAGCACGTTGGGTCGATCTGGCCTGTCCTTTAAAGAGTCTCGTCCCGTCTCTCAGACCTGGCTCGTTGGGCACAGGCCAGCCCTGGTCTCCCCTGACCTGTTTCTGTTAACAGAGGGGCCCCGACCCTGCTAGGTCCTTGTCATCACTCTGGCAAGTCCGAAGAGCAGAAGAGAATATCAGAAAGCTGAAGGCCATGCCCTTTGGAGTCTGGAGAACTAAACTGCGGGCACACACACCCACATGTGTGCGCATGCGTGGCGTGCGTGGGCAGGGAAATGTCCCCAGGCCTTCTGCATGGAAGCTCGTGCAAGGACAGACCCTGGAGAAGAGTGACTGCAGTGGGAACCACGTCTCTTCCACGGTAGCTGGGCAGTGGCCAGAGTGGGTCAGGGAAATGACAAGGGCGCAGGGTGCGAATGACAGGATGGAGCCCAAAACACACGCTCGTGTAGAGAGAGCAGGTTACTAGGGAAAGGAGAAGCTAAGCCGTGATGATGGTACAGAATTAATGGAATATCCAAGTGGGAAAAGTTAAAAAGATTATCTCTTAGCACACACAAAAGTAAACTCCAAATAAATTAAAACAATTTTGAATTCCAGAAAATAGGGTAAATTCTTAATGGCTGAGGGTAGAAAAACATTCTTTAAATCTTTCAGGGAGAAATGAATAAATTTAACTACTTTAAAACTTGAAACTTATATACAACCAAAACACCATAAACAGTATTAAAAAGAGAGCCTCAGAGGCGCCTGGGTGGCCTAGTCAGTTGAGCATCTGCCTTCAGCTCAGGTCATGATCTCAGGGTCCTGGGATCGAGCCCAGGGTCCAGCTCCCTGCCCAGTGTGCCCACCCCCAGCTTGTGCTCACCTTTACTCTCCTTCTCTGAAATGAATAATAAAATCTTTTTTCTTAAAGTGAACATTAATACACGTTAATACCTTCCAACCATGCATAAGAAACAAAAACAGCCCAGTAGGAAAAAAGGCAGATGATAAGGAGAGGCCATTCGCAGAAACCACAGAGCCTACAGACATGGGGACAGCGCTTCTGTGGTACGTTTCAGCCGCATGAGCCCAGCAGCGCAGCCGTGCGTGGCGGGGGAGAACAGGCCGGGCTGCCTGCTCTGCCGCCCCCATCATTTCTACCTGCAACCCTGTACTGCAGAAAAACGCTCATACCCGTGCACGGAAGGACAGGACGTGCTCCAGGATGTTTGGTCCTGTGTTTGTATTAGCCCAAAATTTTATTGGAAAACCTTAACACTGAGCGGGAAAAAGAAAGTTGTGTTGCACAGTCAGTTAAATCCTTTGGACCAGTTGAAACACATGCAGGAGAGCTGCGTTCATCAGTGTAAGTAAGTAGATTTCCCTAACAGTGCCGAGCCATCAGAGCAATGTGCAAAAAGGCTGCTGTCGCGGGCCCGCTTGTGTCAGTGCTTGAGAACGAGCCGATAATCCCTGAGCCACAGCTCTGCGTCCAGGGCAGCCCTGAAAACCTGGCCATGTTTGGCAGCGAATCTGACCTGACCGGGCTTATTTGCTGCCTGCCCTCTGTCTCTCCCCTGCTCCCCTGCTCTGCAGGGCAGAGTGAGCCGGGAGACCCCCTCCAGCTGGCGCAGCCTCCTACAGGCCGTCACCTCCTGCCTGGGTGTCCCTCTGGTCCTTGGCTCTGGATTCGGCTCCATCCCTCCTCGGTCGTCCTGGCCCCGTCTGCACCTGTGCAGATAGCCCCTCCCTAGGGCCTCCCATTACTGCCAGGCTCCTGGTGGATAAGATAGTTATGGGCTTTGTTAATCCCACTTGGTGTGAACAAAAATATTCTTGTCTGGAAATGTTTTGTTTTTGTTTTTGTTTTTTAAAGATTTTTTTTTAATTTATTTATTTGTCAGAGAGAGAGAGAGAGCAAGAGATCGAGCACAGGCAGACAGAGTGGCAGGCAGAGGCAGAGGGAGAAGCAGGCTCCCTGCCGAGCAAGGAGCCCGATGTGGGACTCGATCCCAGGACGCTGGGATCATGACCTGAGCCAAAGGCAGCCGCTCAACCAACTGAGCCACCCAGGTGTCCCATGTTTTTGTTTTTTTTAAGATTTTTTTTGGGTGGGGAGCCAAGAGCCGAAGTAGGGAGGGGCAGAGAGAGGGAGAAGCGGACACCCGGCTAAACAGGGAGCCCAACATGGGGCTTGATCCCAGGACCCTGTGAGATCATGACGGGAGCCGAAGGCAAACACAGTCAGCTGAGCCACCCAGGCGCCCCCGGAAATCTTTTTGAAATATCACAGTAAATGGTAAATGCTAAATTTGTCTAACAACTTCTTGGCGTTCTTTCCTCTTTCTTTTTTTCTTTTTAAATTGTGGTATGAGGAAAACCTGCTGGCATGTGTGACTCCTGAACCAGGAGATAATCCACATCCAGCTTAGTCTTTAAAGGAGCCGTGCTGAGTCCATGCCGGCCCCGAACCGCAGTGAGCCTGTGCGGCAGGAGGAGGTCTGCGTCCCTCTGGCTCTTGCCTCTCTCCCAGCCTCCTTGTTCTCAAACAGGCAGCCAAGGAGGGCAGGGAGGCACCCATAACCCTGCCCCGTGTTGCTCATTGTCTTGAGGAATTAGGTCATTCTGACTCCTGGAAAACTGGCCGTCAGGTTAGTGTGAGTTTGCTGGGATATTGCTGTAGACCAGCAGTATTGGTCAGACGGGGGCTAGCCCAGTACGGAGCCGCTTAGGAGCCACACCTAGTCTCCTGCACTCACTCACCTGCGGGGAATCGTGGGGAGAAGCCGTAACAGGAGCACAGACATTCTGCTTTCTCCTCCCAGTTAGGAAAGAAGCCACTTTTTAATATTTCCATTTACTGAAAAATGAATCATGAAGATGATGGGTTTGGGCTTCACTTTTAATAGTTGTGATCCAGTTGGGAATGTAGAAGACATCTTAGTGTGTGAAATCATAGCAAGAGCTGAGGCTTTTTATATGATACATTTTTTTATTTTTAATCATTTATGGAGCACTTCATATTCACAGAGTACCTGCAAATAATCTTATTACACGTTTAAATGTTTTATTGGTGGGTGGGTATCTGTACATAATAGACATGAAATAAGATAGGAGTCTTTACTGTGTAGAAAATGTTTCTTTCGGAACATATAAATATCCGTGATCAGACTCCCTCATTTATGTAGTTTTTGCACACGCACAGACTCCGCATGCCCCTGAGGGCTGTCAGATCGCGCCGGAGCTCGCCGGGCTGGCCCTGTTTCAGGCAGCTCAGCCTACCCCGCAAAGACAGAACCTCTCCGCATGCTTTAGCAGCCATAGCCACAACGTGTACATCCACACTGGGTTTTTTAAGAGTAGGATCTCAACAAGCTTTAATTTGGTTCCTGCATAAAGCACTGTTGCTGGTCATCAGTGCATGCGTGCGTCCCTTCCATGTAGGGCGGAGATCGGTGGACACACCGTCCATTTCTAGGTGGCCACGACACGATGTTCTCGTCTGCTAGTGCTCGTCGGCCCGGTGCAGCCTGTCCTCATTCACAAAGCCCTCTGCCCACCTTTTACAGTCAGCATGTTCTTCATCCAGAAAAGTCGTTCACATGACCACCGTCTGTTGACATCTAGTGTCTCCGTGTGTGTGTAGTATGTCTGCGTGTGACCTTGGATGCTTGTGTGTACATATGTGTACGTGCACTAGACCAAACTTCGCCTCAAAGCTGTTGATGATTTTGTGTCTTCTTAACATATTGTAAGCGTCAGCGTCCGACTTACACATGTTATTTGCTACGTAATCTGATACAGTTGTAAAACTCTGGGATGGGCCACTTCGTCGAGAAATCTCTTCTGCATATGTGAGTGTTTCTTTAGTAGGAACGCTGGGAGAGCAGTTAGGTCAGAGCCTGACGGTTGGGAGGCTGTTAGAGCGCTGGTTTCAGGAAGGTTCCTCTGGGAACATTTACCAGCAGCGGGCAGACGCGCTTGACACTACCGTGTCCCCATGTCAGCCCGGACTTGCATCTTCTCTGAAATCGTTCTTTATCATTTCTCTAGCAGTGGCACTTGCTGCCTTTTTTTTTTCCGGCTAATAAGGATCAGTCACTGATAAGTCATCATTTACCTCTCTTTCATTATTAGCGTACGGTTTCTCAACGACTTTTTTGTAGTTCTGTGAACTTACTGTCTCACCATTTTTTGAGCACACGTACATGGTAGGTATAATGCTGAGGAAGTACTTTTAGAAATTAAAAAGCACACTCTCGACAAGGCCATGGGCCCTGGAGCTCACCTAGAGACAGGACACAGTCAAGGTTAACGCAGACCGGCAGGCTGTCCTTGATTCCCGCGCAGAATGGACGAGACAGACTGTACCTCACAGTGCAGTCTTAACCCTTTCCTCGTTGTCAGTCCCCTGAACAGCATTTTTGCACTTTGTTTCCTAATTGCTCACCTCCCTCCTCAGCCCCAGATGAAGGGAGAACACTAAGGAATACAATTTTGTTGGGTAGGGTTAATCTTTGGAGGGCCATTAATTATTATCCAAGAACCAAATTCCATCCCCTTGGGGGCTATAGCCCCACCAGAATGTGTGTGCTGGGGAATTAGCAGGAGGGCTCACCGGGGGCAAGAGCGGTGTCGCGAAGCTGGAGTCTGAGCCAGGCTGTAGGGTGGCCGTCTGCCGCCGTTAGCTGCAGGAGAGTAGGAGGAGCAGGTGGGACAGATGTGAGAGCGGTTCCAGCTTCCCCACAAACTGTGCCCTCATTTCCATCTCCAGGGCGGCCAGCTGATGTCACAAGGGGATGACTGAGGCCCGGTTGAGTCACCAGGTAGTAAGTCACTGAGGTCACATGGGTAGTAGTAGCTAAAGGGGGGTCTGCCTGCTTGTCTTCTCTCCCACCCCTTACCTTCACCTGGTGATGCTGGGTCCGCGCGGATGGCCTGACCAGGCCACTGAGCCCCCTGGAGAAGTCCCACATCCAGGCTTCGCACTCATGTGACGCTAAATATGACTGCCCGTTTTCCAGGGACCTTCAGCGTCGCAGGTGTGCCCAGCCTTCTAGGCTGCGCTGGTCCCACGCACCTTTTGAGATTGTCTCTGCTTCTTGCAAACCCCACTGCAGCCCCCACTCCTGGCCGGGGTTGGAGTGGCCCCCACCCCAGCTTAGAGCAGACCTGGAGGCCTTTGGACAGTCTCCTCCTCCCAGTGCCAGAGTCCCTCCCTGACTCTTGGGGCCTCGTGCTCTTGATTATCCTTTCTGCCTAACGTGCAGTCAGTCGTTGTCCAACAGCGTCCTTCTCTTGCTGTCTCACACGGGAGTGTTTGGTCACAAGGAGGCACCTGTTCTCTTCCCTACCCACCCCCCCACCGTTAGCTTGGCGATTCACACTTCACAGGGTCACCTGGCTCACCGTTCCCCTGCTCGTTTTCCACCTGTTTCATTCCATCTGACTCCCTGTCCCATCTCCCCATCGGACCAGCTCTCAGCTCCCAGACAGTCCCGGTGTCCCTGGGTCTGCCTCCTCAGCAGCCCCGAGCACTGTGCCCTCCCTGCTCCGCACGCCCTTCCCCCATGCTCCGACCTCCCGCTCCCCAGCTACCCTGTGTTGCACAGGGTACAGGGTCCTCAGGGCCTGACTCCCTTCTCACCCATACCCTCTTCACGCAGACCCCTGCACACTGCCCCAGGCACGCCTCTCTCCCGGATGTCAGACCCACACACACGCCAGCTGCTGCATTTTCTTTTCCTCTTGAACGTCTCAGAGGCCCCTCACATTCCGCATTGTTGGAATCAAATTTCAGAATCCGAGCTCTGATCCTTTCTAGCCTTCCCGGCCTCCGAGACTGGCCCCGTCACCACCACCATCTGGCTGCATGTCACACTCTCAGATCATCCTGTGGCCTCGCGCCCCATGCTCCCCACGTCAGACTGTCACCTGGCCTTGTCCCTCTGCCATGGCTGCACTCCCCCCACCACCACCACGGGTACAGGTGACCTGCCACCACACTTTCCACGCTTGACCGGGAGAGGACAGGTGTTTCCTTTAACTCTTCCATCTTAGCAGGCTGAAACTTCTGTAAGATTCCATCGAAATTGAAAATGTGAAAACCATGTACGAGTACAAGCCCATCTTCTGTTACTACTGCATTTGGCATCCAGTACCCTGTCAAGTTGCCGTGGAAGTTTGTTTCTCGCCCCTTCTCGTGGAGGACCTGTCATGAGCCTCTGCTGGGACGTTGTCCAGAGTCTCCCCAGAAGTGGCGCCGGCCAGGCCTGGGGCAGCTCATGGGAGTGTCTTGGGATCGGGGCAGCTACTTAGTTCCGCGGTGACTGCCTGCCTCCCTCGTCACAGGTCAGCCGCAGACAGGCCGACGCGTGAAGGAAGCAGGGCCGCAGACCTGCGTGCAGACACGCGCTGGGCGGATCAGCCTGCGGGCCACGCACAGACGGCCGGCGCCGCTCCGGACCACTGCGCAGCCCCTCGGATTCATGCTTCCTCCTCACAGGGACGGGGGCTGATGTTTCCAGAGCGTGGGCAGGACACGTTACCCGTGCCCTTGGAACCCTGCAGAGGCCAGCCTGGCCTTCCCTGCCCCCATCCTCACTGCTTCCCCGCGGCCCACGACACCAGGCCTTTGCCCAGCAGAGCTACCCCCCTGCCCGCCTCGCTGGGTCTCTTGCCCACGCTCAGCTGGAGTCATTTCCTAGGAAGACCACCCTGAGCACTCTGTTCAGACCTACCACCCCCAGCAGGAAAGGCCAGTGTGTGTGGCACGGGCAGTTGGGAAACGAGCAATAATTAATTGTCCCTGGATACAGGATGTGCTTAGATACAGACATAAAAGTGGTTCAAATGGGGCAGAATAACTTTCCCTCTCACTTTTCCACATTTGCAGTTAGAATATACATAGCCACACCTACGATGATTCTCCAGAAGTCCAAGCACCGACCTTGGCCCGCGCCCCAGGGAATTCCCCTTATGGGGCCTGCGGGCTGCTGTCAGGAGACGCCGGGAGTCGGTCCCCACTCAAAACAGGCCCCTCCACGGCAGGACCCGTGCTCGCCGGGCCCTCATCCCGACCTAGGATTCGCCTGGCAGCTGTCCATGCCGACGGGAACAGGCTAGCACCTGGGTGGGCGGCGCGCTCCAGTGCGTGTTACACAGGACCGTGTCGTTCCCTTGCCCAAAGCCCTTCCACGGCTCTCCAGCCCCTCGGGAGGAGTCTGGATCTCTCGTGGCCTGAGGCCAGCCTGCTGACATCCCCATTCTTGCCCTCACGCCTGCACTCTCGCTGCCGCGTGCCGGCCACCCGACCGGTCGCCGTCCTTCTCGCACTTGCAGTTTTCACTCAGGCAGCTCCACCTCGGCCGGGAGGGTCCTACCCCTTGGCCTCGCTGTTCTCCTTCACGTCTGGGCTCCAGCAGCTTTCCGTCCCCTGACGTTACGTCTGGCCCCCGGGTAACATGTTCCCGCGGCTTCTTGTTCAGCAGGCACTGTGAGCAAACCCAAAGTTATTTCAGTCATCTTTGAAAAAAACAGTGTCACATCTGCCTTCCTTGCTGTTCGTGAGACGAATGCATGCAGCGGGGTGTGCTCACCCAGCGCTTGGCCCCAGGGCCTGCTGGGGCCTGCCAAGAGTTGGCCACACACGCGAACGGCGGCGTCTGCGGCGTGCAGAGGCGTTCGTGCCCGGTGTGCTAAGGAGGTGGGCAGCCAGCATCCACGTCTCGCTGCTTGGAGGCCTGCAGCGTCCTCTCTGAGGACATCTCGCCGTGCGTTTGCCCGGTGGCCCTCCTGTCTGCCGCGTCAGGGCAGAGGATAAACAGAGCAAGTCCCGCTTGATCAGCCAGCGTCCTGGTCGTTTTTGTGTTGGCAAAACGGGATGATGTCAAGCTTGCAAGACCACTTATTTTATTGTCCCACGCGGCTCTTATAGATACAAAGAAATACATCCGGCACATACCATAAAGTTAAATTATTGATTTTAAATTTATGAAAATTGTGAAATAAAGTTATTTGGCTGCAGAAGAAAAGCAGTCGTCGGGGTGGGGGAGCTTTCCCACGGGAGCCGATGGAGGGAGCGCGGGTGTTCTGCGCAGCCGACGAGTCACTGACCACGGCCTCTGAAGCTAATGGTACATGACATGTCAACTCAGTGAGTTCAAGTAAAGTAAAAATGTAAAAGACAGTTCTCCTCCCTGTGTTCTGTCAGTTGTTAAACTTTAATGTTCTTGGGATTTGCTGGTCTCGTGCTGCACCTCGGGCTCGGCGCCCTTCTTGCCTGATGACCCGCGCGGCGTTGGCAAGTGGCGTTCTCGGTGCTAGTCGCGGTGTGGCCTCGCCGTCACCGCCAGGGGTGGTTGGCGCTGGGTCCAGTGCGGCAGACACCGCGTGTGGGGGTGGCTGTGCTTTTGGTGACACGTCCCGCTGTGTCTTACAGAGCTGCAAAAACTGGAGGGCAGCGGTTGACCTGTGCGGGCGCCTTCTCACCGCCCACGGCCAAGGCTACGGCAAGAGCGGCCTGCCCACCAGCCACACGGCAGACTCCTTGCAGGTACAGCCCCTTTGGTTGGTCATTAAGTGGGGACACGGAAGGGATGTGACCTTTCATGGCACAAAGAACAACATGAAAACAAAAAATAGATTTTTCTTAGCCCAAATTTAATACCAACGTGAGTTTAGTCTTCCTTTCCTGATCCCCACTCGGCCTCTGGACCCGGAGTCCCTCTGGGCCCTCAGAGCTGACTGCTCACCCACATCGCTCTGTCCTCTCCGTGCCTCCCCTCTGCCTCCTGCTGTGGCCACTCCCTGCCCTACAGTGCCCGCCCGGATGCTGCTCTGTGCATGCCCAGCCCTGCCCTCCCTGCTCTCCCTCCTGCCCGACTCGTGTTCCGGCCCTCCCTTCGCACTCACACCCGCGCCCTCTGGATTCCATTCTCTTCAGCAAGGATTGGCAGGTTAGGCCAAGTCAGACAAAATCATTACGTCATTTTTCTTAAGCTCAAGAGTAATTTTTATAAACGTGTAATTGGGCACATGTGCTAGGAGCGGAGCGGAGCGCAGGCCTCGTCGTACGGGGAATCGAGCTCTGCTGCCAGGTTAGTACGGAGTAGGAATTTCTGAACCCGACATTCATAGGTGACCTGTTGTTTCACTTGTATTCTGTGTTTTAGCTTTGGTTTGTGAGGCTGGCACTGCTGGTGAAGCTGGGCCTTTTCCAGAATGCCGAGATGGAGTTTGAGGCCTTCGGAAATCTAGACCAGCCTGACCTCTATTACGAGTACTACCCTCACGTGTACCCGGGGCGAAGGGGTAAGGCAGTGCTGCTCATACTTACGCTTTTGCATGTGTTTGGCTTTGCTTTGCTTCACACAGAGTAAGCATCCTCCGTTGCCCTAACGTATCCAGTCTGGAAAAACCAAGTAAGTAGCCTAGCAGTGAGCCCTGACTTACGGTACGACCTCGCTCGGTTTTCCAGACACGCTTTCCCGACATCCCCACTGCACAGCCGTTCCCTCTCCGACAGCCCTACTCGGGCACCTGCTGAGGGACAGCAGCAAGGCTCGGTGTTAGACCTGGGCGGTGGTTTTCGTTCAGACTTTGTGACTGTGCCGCCGTGTAAGCAGTAACCTACATCATGACCTCCTGCAGACTCACAAACAGAACAAAACGTTCTTGCGGCAGTTCATGCCATTGTCTGCTGGTCTCTATCCTGATTTTAATGTGGATAATGTGCTCAAAAACCTGGTTGCAGCCCCCAGCGGGCCCCAGCCATCATTTGGAAGACGCTGGGTTGCAGCGCAGGGTCGTTGTCAGAGAGCAAGAAACTTGGACTGGGGAAGGGAGAGCGCAGAGGACAGAGAGCCTTCTAGGGCACGAGCAGCTTTGAGGTAGAACAAGTGGTTCTTGATGGACAACCTTGTAGATCTGTCGAAACCCATCCCATGTTGCTGTCGAGCGGAAGATAGCTTCGGGAGGACTAGTGCCATGGTGGCTAAAGGCCAGGGCTCCACTGTCTGGCTTCCTAGTAAGTCCTGCTCTCTGCTTAGCTGTGTGGGGCCCTGGGCAAGTGATCGGCGTCTCTGTGTCTGGCGTCCTTACCAGGACAGCAGGGCTGATGCTTCCTAGGGCGTTCGTGGCAGTTGGGCAAGGTCTTACATGCAGGTTGTGGCGACAACAGCGTTGGCTTTTGTCGTGTTCTGTTCTTAGTTCGTCAGGAACACACTGTAGATGACCGCCGTCCTCAGATCTGCTGGCCAGCATCTGTGGGGTGTAACTGTGGAGGGACAGAGGGAAGTTCTGGGTGTCAGGAGACAGAATCTGAGTCAGAGAGAAAATGGAGTAACAGCGCAGAGAGTACGGAGGCCTGATTAATAGTGAAGCTCGTGACGGCCGTAGATTGTCGGGAACTTACATCAGCGTCTCACTTGGTTAACACGAGTAGTAGGTGAATGCATGAGACAGAAGTAAAACACGTTTCTCAGTGTTGTTGAAGACTTCCTCTTGCGTTGTTTTCCCTTAAAACTCGGATCCTGGTTCTGTGGCGGGGGACACAGGGAAGGAGCAAGCTTTCTCCTTTATCGGGTTTACCCTCCATGCGGGGGGGACAGGAGCCAGGCGGGTGACCGAGTCTGCCCAGGCTTGCAGGGGGTTTCTCCACAGGGTGCTTTCCTACCTTAGCCTCACTAGTGTTGTTAGTCCTGTTTCTTCCTTCTGGCTAAGGAAAGTTACCCCTTGTAGAAGAGAAGTGAATGGAAAAGGTGGGTTTTAGTAGCTAAAGCTGGGTGGACCAGTTGGCTTGACGGGCTTGATGGGGTGGACGTGAAGCAGTGGGGCGAGTGGACTCAGAGGGGAGGAGACAGCAGGCCCCCCTCCCAAACTTGTAAAACTTCTTCCCGGGCTGTGGGCTGTCAGGTCGGGGCGGGGACCCGAAGGAAGCTGGGAGCCACTGGAGCTGTGTTCCTGAGGACACCCCAGCCTTCTGGTGTTGCCCCAGGTGGAAGAAGTGGGTCGGCCCAGGCCCACTGCCCGTCCACACCGCCTCCGCTGCAGGAACTGTGACTGCTGTGGGCCCGGCTGGGTCTCTGAGCACGTCTCCTCCCGTGCTGCAGCCCCAGGAGGCCGGGGGCTGGTGGGCTCTGTCCGTGGGGGCCCGGCTGTGGGGAGCCCTATATCCTGTGCGATGGAGATTGAGACCACGGTGTTCAGGGGGTGCGACCTTCTCCTGGTTTCTCGGGGAATACTTCTCTAGCTCGCAGGTGAACCATTTCTGGCCGTTTGAGCCCCCTCCCGTCCCTGGAAGGCGACGAGCAAACTTCCATCCCAGAAGGAGATCAGTCTCTAGCCACTTCTGATGGCTCTGAAGGCAAAAGGTGTCCGGGGGGGGTTAAGGGCAGTGGCCAAGGGGATGTTTGGGTATATTTCTGCTTGATAAATGATGCCTGGTGACTTTGGTAATCAAGACAGGATGAAATAGGGGATGTCTGGGTGGTTCAGCCCATTGAGCGTCTGCCTTCGGTTCAGGTCATGATCTCAGGGTCCTGTGATAGAGTCCCACATCGGGCGCTCTGCTCAGAGGGGAGCCTGCTTCTCCCTCTACCTCCATTCCCCCTGCTTGTGCTCTCTCTCTGGCAAATCTTTAAAAAAAAAAAAAAGAGGACAAGATATTCTCATACTTACGAGGAAAAGCTGTTTTCCTTCAGCATAAAAAAATGTTTCTTCCCACCCCACCTGAATGCAGGCAGAGCGCAGCCACCAGCCCCGCCCCCACTGCATGATCGTGCTCCGGGGCAGGAGGCTGCCCCCCATGCAGATGCGGGGACTGGCAGTGGTGTGATAGGTCTCTCGTCTGCAGCCAGCAATACTCAGCTTTGGCTACACAGGCCCAGCTCTTGGGGGATCCAACTCCTAGATTCCCTAAAGCACGCAGCTTCCCACGTGCTCCGGTTT
Organism: Mellivora capensis; assembly: GCA_004024625.1. NCBI lineage: Eukaryota > Metazoa > Chordata > Mammalia > Carnivora > Mustelidae > Mellivora > Mellivora capensis. The sequence continues at coordinate 122,216 of PISX010002865.1, read as the reverse complement.
CCGTCCCTGTTGAGGTCGGTGAAAACCGTAGGTTCAGAACAACTGGGTGCCCACCAGCTACTTCCGCGTTCACCGCAGGCGTTTAAGATCCAGTAAGAGCCCAGACGGCAGGTGTGTCCTTTGCTGGCCGGGGCGGCTCCTGAGCCTTTCCTCTGAGCACAGCAGTAGCTGGCGTGCCCCGGTGGTAATGCTTCCTCTGTCCTCGAGTCCGGAGACCCCGCCCTTCTCCACCTGGCTTTCAGCAGCGCGCCTTGGTGCAGCTGGTGCCGAGCTTCCTGTAAACTGAGGCATGAGGCTTCAGGATCAGGTGCGGCGCTCCATGTCACCCCGGGCCTCAGTCTGGAAGACATACATCCCCCAAGAAAACACACTTCTGATTTTGCCGGAAATTAAATTGCACCGGGATGTGGATAAAGAGAAGATAGTAGCCGTGCATCATTAAACAGCTAATTTAAATTACGAAATAGACATAAATCCTACATACGTTGTCGCTAAAGTGTGTTAACATTCGTCCGCAGCGATATGCTGAAGGTTTACTCATTTTTTTCTCATTTTGTGATGTAACGAGCATAAATGCAGGATTTTGATTGATTCGTTTCATTTTAACTTGCAGTATATAAGGAGGACAAGTCATTAAGATATGCTTTAAAGTGGAGGCTATACCAATATAAACAAATAAGTTTTATGAACGAGCTTTAATATATTTTATTTAAATATCAGGCATAATTTTTACCCATTCAGAATATTCATAGCAAAATTGTCCTGAGTAAAAATCATGAAGTGCTTTGTTTTGTTCTTTAAATTTTCATCCCAGAAAGGAAGAGTATTGTGGGCTGATACATGTTTAGCCATTTCGTAGCTAATTTCTGCCTGTCTCAAGGGTGGAGTGTGTGTGTGTTTCCAGAAGCTCCACACTGTCCCTTAATCGATTTGAACGCTCCCTCCTGCTCGAGAGAGAAACAGCGGTGAGCGTTGAGCCGCCCCAGGCTCGACCTATCCCCAGTCCTTTGTCCAAACTGCTTCCTCCCTTCAGCGGCCACCGCGGGCCCCTGTCGCTCAGGGCCCCAGAGGTCAGACGAGGAGCTGCGTGCGTCAGGCCCTCGCTCGCACTTCCGACAGCGGGGGAGAGCGTTGCTTGAGCCCAGACCCGTGATGAGCAGCGAAGCAGTGGGGCCTGAGCAGGGTTGACACTTCAGGGTCACACTAGGCCACCGAGCTCTCCCTGTCCTTGTCACCAGGTGCAGGAAACTCCAAAGATCAGTGCTGGTGGTGAGGGTAGAAGATGTCAAACAAGAAGGAAAGTGGAGCTCCACGGTGACACCATGTGGCCTCTGCGTCCGGGGGCAGAGAGAAAGAAAGATAAGTGTATTGTAAGGTTCGTTCTTTCCGTAGCGCTCTGGTTTTGAGACAGAAGTCCCCTACCCGTGAGCTCTAACTCTGGCCAGTGGGGCCTTCTCCTGCCTGGAGATACCGGCACTGCTTCACGGGAACCGAAGACCCTCGAGCACATGGACTGGTTTGCACAGTTGGGCGTGTTGGGTCTTTCTGTGTCACTCGCTTCCTGTTCACCCCATTCTTACCACTTCTGTCCCTGGGAAACCCAGTCTGGGGATGCCGCCTGCTTGAGGCCTTTCTACTCTTCATTCAGCCAAAACTGAGTATTTCTTTGGCAATTAAGTACTTCTTAATTGAGAAATACTTAATTAGTAAATTGAGTAAAAATACTCAATTAAATGCTTAACTGAGTATTTCTTTGGCAAGTTACTTTGTTCAGTTAATTGAACAACTTTTAAATACAAAAAGGAATTTTACTAAACACTCAAATAATTAATAAGTAACAACATTTTTTCCACATTTACCTCAGCCATTTGTGTAATAAGCTCAGGTATGCATTACCGATGTGGCCTTTCACGCGCCCCAGTCAGTCCCGTTCCTCTCCCGGAGGAGTCACTCCCGTGCGTGTGTCACGTGTGCTCGTGAGTCTTGTTTTCACGCCCGCTGCACGCACGTGTGTACACACAGACACATGGAAGTGTCTGGTAGACGTTTTAAATGCACAAGCACACCTTTCTTCATTTGCTTCTTTCTCCCACAGGACATTATTCGTTTCCATACAGAGGGACACGGAGGTTTCCACTTCCAGGCGGTGACATGCATGACAGTCCTGAACAACCGTCCTTGCTCGTGTCCCCGTGCATGCATTCTTGCGTGTCTCTGAGGCGCAGGTTGAAAGTGCCACTACCCGGCTGCATGGCGTTTGTATTTTCAGGTTTTGATTTACGATTTCATTTGTTGCTTTGACAGAAGGAACGTGCGCACAAACGGGGTAGTGGCAGAAGGAGAGGGAGAAGCAGGCTCCCCGCCGAGCAGGGAACCCAACGCGGGGCTCGATCCCAGGACCCTGGGACCATGACCTGAGCCGGAGGCAGCCGCTTGACCACCTGGGCCCCCCAGGCGCCCTGTATTTTCCGTGTTATAAGAAGTAGTCAAATTGCTTTCCGAAGCAGCCGTAGTAATTCACACTCCCAACACCACAGTCTTAAGAGTTCTTGTTTCCCCACCTGTGAATCCATCATTACTGATCAGGCTTCTGTCTGGTGGGTCTGAAGGTCCAACCTCACACTTCAACTTAATGCTCCTGAGTCAAGCGCCTTTTGTACGCGGCCGCCGGGGCTTCCTCTGCAGGGCTCACTCCCAGGGCGGGTCTGTGTTCCCGTCGGTTGTCTTCCGCTACCGCTCTGTCGCTCTGTCGCAGCTCCTCACATATTTCGAGTGTGTAATCTTCTGTCTTTTGTGACTCTTGCGAACATCCGCTCCTGCTCCGGGAGTGCGGTTTCCAGCGCTAGAAGGTACTGTAAGCACGACGTACAGGAGTCCGCAGCCTGTCACGTTCGGAGTGTCCTCACCTTGCTTCCACTGCTGCTGAGTCAGAAGCAGTGCGGACTGATCCTGCCAGTGTCCCTGGACCCGGACCAGGCGGGCTGGGACAGGTGAAGCACCCACCACACAGCTTTCCGGAACATTCTCCTCGCTGAGCTCCAGTGCATGGTTGCTATGACTACCCTGTGGGCGTGGAAGAGAGCGTGTATAGCAGCTCAAGTGCCAGGGGCCCAGAGCCTCGGGGGGCCGAGGCCACGCAGAGCTCCCCGGGCTGTGTGTCAGGCGCCGTCACAGACGGTTCCTCCTGTGTTCCCCGAACGCCCCCTGACCCCTGGCTCCCTGCCGCCTCAGCTCTCTGTAATGGGAGCAGACGGGGTGCGCAGTCGGCTTCATGAGCATTCCCCCGTGGGTCCAGCCACCTGATCCTCGACCCCGTAGACAGACACCCCACGACTCCCTCCACACGCCAGGAGCAGTCAGCCCCCTCTGGAAGCCCGCTGCCACCCCACCTTTGGGGTCGGGGTCGCAAGAGGAAATGGCAAGGGGGTTGTGGGCACCATCCTCTTGCCAAGACTAAGAATGTTTTTGTTTTTTGTCTTTCATGTTGACCACTGAGGAATGACTGGGAAGTGATAGGGTTTTAGCAGAACTGTCCAAACCCTACACACTGTTTCCCTTTGGAGAGTCGTTCTTTGTATGCTTGTAATCACCTTCTCTCTTTCATTTCTTTTAATTAAATTATATTGATTCTGTAATTGTTAATGCTGGAGCACACTGCTCTTCCCCCTGCAGGGTTCATCTTCATGAGGTTGTATCTGCTGGTGACGTAACGAGATCGTTCATGTGTCTCTTCCCTAACGTCTTGCTCTGGTGTGGCATGTCTGTTACAGTGGGTGAACCAGGGTCAGTGCGTGGTTGACAGCTGTTGATGGTTTACGTTGGGGCTCATGCTGTGTATCACACGTGTTGTGTGTGTATCTGCACAAACAAAAGTGTGCATTCCCGACACCGGTGGTGTCTCCATCGTTTAGATCCGGCGACTTGTAGGACAGGCAGATCGCCCAGCATCCCAGCACCACCTTTAAACCGCTGTGTGGAGCTCTCTCTCTCGTGCAAAAGAAAGAGCCGTGATGAAAGTGGGCGGGTAAAGCTTACACAGCGCTTTGGGTTTTCAAAGTACTTCTCGACATTAAAGAGTTCACTCAACTTTCTCTGCGTCTGGAGGAAAACTTTGAAGCCGAAGGTGGGAAATAAAGTCTATTTTGATGCTCCTTAGTGTGGTGTTTAAGAAATGCAGAGACGGCGCGCCTGGGTGGCTCAGTGGGTTAAAGCCTCTGCCTTCGGCTCGGGTAGTGATCCCAAGGTCCTGGGATCGAGCCCCGCATCGGGCTCTCTGCTCAGCAGGGAGCCTGCTTCCTCCTCTCTCTCTGCCTGTCTCTCTGCCTACTTGTGATCTCTGTCAAATAAGTAAATAAAATCTTTAAAATAAATAAATAAATGACCGCAGCGGCTCCTCTCACACGGAGTCCAGGTCTGTGTGCTGAGTGGGAATTCTTAGAGCTGCGTACGGTGCTGTCCTGTGAAGTTGTGTTTCGGGCCTGAGCGCACCAGGCCACCAAGTCAAACTGGGACTGGTGAGGCAGACGCTTGACTCGGGTGCTCACCCTCTTGCCCTCCCCCCGCCGTGTCTCCTCCGGAGGTGAAGGTGGATTGTCACGGGTCTCGTCCTTCTCTGCCCTCTCTCCGGAGTCGCGCGCCTCACACTTCTGCTTCCCCGTCCGAATCCGAAAGCTCTTCCACTGCGCGTAACCGTACGTGATGGCTCAGACCTGAATGTTCAGCTCTAATCCTCTTGTTTTGTTTTCTGTGACAAAATGAGTTCACATCTCGGAGTTCACCTCTTCTGCTCAGGTCACATTTCCAGTTTACGCCAGAGCTCTTGCGCATTTATCATGTGACGCGTGTTTTCCTCACCCTGAGCAAGCTGGTTGTTGATTTTACTTCTTTTCCCAGGCTCTTCATTTTAATGAAGTTTGCCGTTTCCAGTCTTTCCCTAGAAGAAATCCTTATAGACATGGAAGTGTTCCATTTGGGGCTCCGTTGCTATCGTTAGGACACCCCTGACCCAGGGTGCCTGGGGGGCTCCGTGGGTTAAGCCTCTGCCTTCGGCTCAGGTCATGGTCCCGGGGTCCTGGATTGAGCCCCGCATCGGGCTCCCTGCTCAGCGGGGAGCCTGCTTCCCTTCCTCTCTCTCTGCCTGCTTGTATCGCTCTCTATCTCTGTCAAATAAATAAATAAAATCTTCAAAAAAGAACGCTTATAAAAAGAGAACACCCCTGAACCTGTCTCACACAGGAACGGCCGCGGTGACAGGCCGGGTCACACACAGCCCTCCCAGACTCCCGTGGAGGCAGCGTGTCGGTGGCTCCTGCACCGGAACGGCCCTGGATTTCCCGTTTACCTACTAAATCACCAGGAAACTTGAGCATGTGCTCGGGATGCTTGTGGGGCAGAGCCGGGGCGCCGGGGTGGCTCAGTCCGCGCAGCGTCTGCCTTCGGCTCGGGTCATGATCTCAAGGTCCTGAGATCAAGTCCCGTGTCAGGCTCCCCGCTCGGTGAGGGGGTGCGTCTCCTTCTGCCCTCCCCCTGCTGATGTGCCCCTGAGCCGACTCTCTTTCAAGTAAATAATCTTTTAACACAGTGCAGCAGTGAGGGTGCGGTTAGTTTCGCTGAGGATTGTTTTTACAGCGACCGCGGGGACACCGCGTTCCTTGTCAGCCAGAGCCGTCCGGCGCCCCACGTCCCAATAACCAGGCAGTGAAAGGAGAGACGCCAGCGGTGCGGCTCCTCCTCAGGCTGTCGGAGAATCGAGAACAAGGCAAGACCAACAGAGCCGAGGGAGGTCCGGGGAAACACGAGCAGAGCCGCGTGCCCGGGCGGAGTCCTCCGAATGTGCGCTGTTAGCGCGGGCCATGGGGCCTGTGCGGTCCCTGTAGGCGCGCTCTGCTGGACGTCCGCGCGGCTGGGCCTCACGGCAGGGTGGCCCCGTCCCCGGAGCCCTGCCCTGTCCCGGGAGGACGCCATCCGCCCAGCACATGGCACAGTTGTGCTGCTGAAGGAAGGGGCACACCCCTGCACAGAGAAGCTAAGTGTCTCCGCTCGTCTGAGTCTGTTCTCTGTGCCCAGCACGAGGCCTGCTTCACTTCTCATTCCTCTCTGCCTCTGTGCTTAGCAGTGTGGGCTCACTGCATGGCAAAGGACCCTTGGAAATGAATTTTTTAGGAGTATTTTCATTTAATGTTTCCTAAATGATTAATGAGAAGGCTTCCACCAGCCTGGAGGTAGGTCATGACTGTACTTGGGAATCTTCTGGAAAAATAGATACGCTGGGAATGATTTGTCCTTACAGATACTGACTAGCCCTGTATTTCAAGGCACGCTGTCCCTGCAGGAGAGAGGCCTCGGGCTAGTGGGAAAGGCGTGCACATTTCAGCACTCAGCACCACTCAGCCTTGAGGGTTTCACGGACTCCCAGCATCAGACACCGGAGCTGGGGTCTGGCCGGACCAAGACAGTCAGGTAAAGGTGCTTTGATCTGCTTTTCCTTAAAGTCCAAACACCCAGATTCATGTCACCGGGAGCCACGTTGAGTGTCACCTGTGGCCCGCCCGCCCAGGGCTCTCTGCCGGCAGTGTGGCGCCCGTACTGCGAGGAGCGCGGGGTGGGCACGTGCACACGAGCAGGGGCAGAGAGGTCCGCAGACCGCACCCAGAGGGAGGCTGACGTGAGGGAGCGGTAGCGCCGGCCCGAGCGGACAGCAGTGCCTTCCCTGCCCCAGAACCCCAGGCGCATCCTGTCTGCACGGGAGAAGCGGGGGACAGAGGCCTCATGGCAGCAGGGGATCCGGGAGTCCGCGGAGTTGTTCCCTCTCACTGTTACATCAGGGCAAGGGAGCACGTGGTGGTAGTTCTAAAATAACATGCTACATTTTTTCTGAACATAAAAGAATTTTTGCTTCACTAGTATTAGTTTTGTGATTTTATTTATGTCCCCACATTCAAGGAAGACGTGGTTGAATTTTGTCTCCCCCCCGCCCCTTGGAAAGCCACTGTGAGAGCTGCTGTACACATGCAGGGCCAAAGGGAGCCGAGAAACCCCACGCCGGCGTCAGGAGTGTGGGTCACCTCTGCCCGAGCTGGCTCTGCGCACAGGGGCCGAAGCTCGGACGTGCCCAGCGGGGCTCACGGCTTCTGCACTCCCATCCCCTCACCCCGGTTCACCTCTGAACACCTTGTATTTGTCCTGGAAAGAGCAGCCAATAGCGGGGAAACAGCATGTAGCTAAGGAGGGAGACTTGCGCCGCGCAGTGTGTGATGGATATTGTGATGCTGGCGGCCAGTCGAGGCTGGGCGTGTGCGGGACCGTCCAGGCAGGGGCAGATGGCCGCTGGAGGGGCCTGGGGCTGGGACGCTTTAAACTCACATCAGGGAGGTCATGGGTTGGAGCAGGGCTTTTTCAGTGTTCTGCGCACTCAGGGCCCCAGTCAGCAGTTGGGGGAAGGACCATGCTGAGAAGTGGGGTTCCATGTAGTTCCCCGTATTCCATAGGGGTTCCTCTTAGCTTTGAGTTCACCTCGGGTGTCCGATTGCTTTCCGAAATCTGTTGATATCTTCCTCTACCTGCCTGTATATCTTTATGCAATTAATTAAAATAATTTTAATTTACTTTTCATCTCCTTCAGCTAAAAGTAAATATTTCATTTGAAGCTGTGAACTTTGCAGCTTCTCATACCATACAGAAAATTTTTTTTTTTTTAATTTTTATTTATTTGTCAGAGAGAGAGGGGGAGAGAGAGAGAGCAAGCATAGGCAGAGAGGCAGGCAGAGGCAGAGGGAGAAGCAGGCTCCCTGCCGAGCAAGGAGCCCGATGTGGGACTCGATCCCAGGACGCTGGGATCATGACCTGAGCCGAAGGCAGCCGCTTAACCAACTGAGCCACCCAGGCGTCCCCAGAAAATTTTTTTATACAGAAACATTTTTATAACATTCATCAAACTGCAGACCACTTTTCTGTGGTTTAACTATGAACAGACTGCTTGCTTCACCAGTGGCCCTCCACAAGTTCGTGTGCAAAGTAGTCAGTACTTAGAAAGTATTTTCCATAGAATTCAATCTATACCTAGTTAGGCACTTAGGTCAGCTCACAAAATCTCTAACCATTAAATGTATCTTGAATAGAGGACTAATATCACTCCTTCAATTATAACTGGCTACCATATTAGTATTTCTTTTTTTTTTAAGATTTTATTTATTTTTGTATTTAATAGAGAGAGATCACAAGTAGGCAGCGAGGCAGTCAGAGAGAGAGGAGGAGAAGCAGGCTCCCTGCCGAGCAGAGAGCCCGATGCAGGGCTCGATCCCAGGACCCTGAGGTCATGACCCAGGTCGAAGGCAGAGGCCCAACCCACTGAGGAGCCCAGGTGCCCCCATATTTAGCATTTCTAAGAAAAAAATATATTTTAATTCCAATTTGAGATCCCCAAAACACAATCTTTTTTTCCTTCTTCAGGAATGGATCCAATTTTATCTTTTTCCATGTGGCCTTCTACATACCCCAGTGGTGCTTACTGAAAACTACATTTTCCTTTTCAATAATTTGGAGATACTGTCTTTTTGTACACTAAATTCTGAGTGCAGTTGAGTTTCTCTTTTTTTAATTAATATTTATGTTTAAGGTTGTTTCAGATTTACGGAAACATTGAACAGATAGTACAGAGTTCCATATACCATCTCTTCTGTGCAGTTTTCATTAATATCTTGTATTATTGTTAACATCTTGCATTTGTGTAGGACATTTGTTATAATAGATTGGTACATTGTTATTAAGATCCCTGTTAGAACTCACTCCTGGTGGGGTACGTTCTTTGGGTATGGATGAGAATGGAGGATGGATAAAGACTTGTATCTGTCATTATGGTATCCCACAGAATGGTTTCCCTGCCCTTTTAAAAGCATCCTGTCTTCCCTCCCACCTAGCCCCGGGAAACCACCGATCTTTTCGTAGAGTTGCCCCTTGCAGATTATCCTCTTGCTGGAACCCTGTAATATGCAGCCTTTTCAGGCTGGCGTCTTCTACGTAGCCAGGTGCATTTAGGATGCCTCCGGGCCTTTTTGTGGTTTGGTAGCAAATTTCATTTTAGTCCTGAAAAGTATTGTCTGGATGTACCACAGTTTATTCACTTACCTGTCAGACATCTTGGCTGCTTCTGCTTTTGGGCAATGACGAATAAAGTCACTTTCTTGTGCCCGGTTTTGTGCGGACACACATTCTGAAGTTAGGTGGGTAAATACAAGGGACTATACGGTACGCCTGTGTTCAGTGTTGTAACCGCCAGCCCGTCTTCCGGAGCAGTTGTACCATTTGCATTTTCACCAGCGATGAATCAGAGTTCCTGTTGCTCCACATCTTCACCAGCATATGGTGTTATCAGCTTTCTGGATTTTAACCATTCTCATGGGTGTCTAGTGATACTGTTACATTGTTTTAATTTGCAGTTTGTAGCTCCCTAATGACCTGTCTATGATGGGGCGCGTTTTTCTTGCTTTTTTTTCATCTGTGTACCTTTGTCAAGGTATCTGTTCAGATCTGTTGTCCATTTACAGAGTTGTTTTCTTACTGATGATTTTTAAGAGTTCTTTGTATATTTGGATACAAGTCCCTTACCAGATGTGTGTTTTGCTGATATTTTCTCCCAGTCTTTGGCTTGCCTTCTTGTTCTCTTGACATCGTCTTTCACAGGGCAGTTTTTAATTTTAAGAGTCTAGTGTTTTGTTTTGTTTTTTTTTTTCTTTTATGGATCTTGTTTTTGGTTTTGTATCTAAAAAGTTATCACCAGACCCAGGTCGCTTAGATATTCTCTTGTGTTCTGTTCTAGACATTTCACAGTTTTGCATTTTACATTTAGGTCTGTTACCCATATTGACTTGAGCTTTGTGAAGGATGGAGGTCTGCGTTGAGATGATTTCCCCCCACTTAGGTATCTAGTCGTCCCAGCATCGTTTGCCGAAGGGACTGCCCTTTCTCCATTGACTTAGCTCTGCCCCTCGGTCAGAGATCAGTTGACTGTATTTATGGAGCCTATTTCTGGGCTTTCTGTCCCGTTCCATGGACGCGTTCTGTTCTTCTGCTAGTGTCACAGTCTTTGTTCCACCACCGTCACAGTAAGTTGTAAAGCTGGGCAGTGTCTGTTCTCTGGCTTTGCTCATCTCTTTAGTGTCATGGTGAAAATTTATGATCTTCTCCTTCCCTACGTACAGCTGCGAGTCAGGACGTCCACGTCCACAGGATCACAGGGGGCTTTGGTTGCGATTGCTTTGGTTCTGCAGATGAAGCTGTGAGAACGGACGCCTCGGCACCGTGGAGTCTTCCTGTCTGTTCCGGGAGCACCTTTCCCGTTATTCACATCTTCTCTGCGTTCGCTCACCAGAGCCTTGTTATGATTTGCTTCACAAAGACTTTGTGCATGTATTGCCAGATTTATATCTTACTATTTTATTTATGTTGGAGTTAACATAAACAGTACTGTTTTGGGGCTTTTTTTTTTTTTTTTTTTTTTTTAAGAAGTATTTTTTCTTTGTCTCTCTCTCTCTTTTTTTTTAATTTGAGAGAGAATGCCCCAGCAGGGAGGAGAAGCAGAGGAAGAGGGAAATGCAGACTCCCCGCTGGGTGTGGAGCCTGATACGTGGCTGGATCCCAGGACCCTGAGATCATGACCTTCAGTGGCTGAGCCACCCAGGCGCCCCAATGTTCTTGTGTTTCTAATTTCAGATTTCAGTTATTCATCCATCTTTTATTATCTTTTTAATGTCCACGTAATCAGTAGTGATGACCTCTCTTATATTTCTGATATTGGTAATTCATGTCTTCTCTTTCGTTTCTTTGTTAGCCTGGCTAGAGGTTTATCACTTTTATTAATTTTGTCAAAAAACCAACTTTGAGTTTTATTGGTTTTCTTTTTTTTTTTTTAAATTTATTTATTTGTCAGAGAGAGAGGGAGAGAGAGAGAGCGAGCACAGGCAGACAGAGTGGCAGGCAGAGGCAGAGGGAGAAGCAGGCTCCCTGCCGAGCAAGGAGCCCGATGTGGGACTCGATCCCAGGACGCTGGGATCATGACTTGAGCCGAAGGCAGCCGCTTAACCAACTGAGCCACCCGGGCGTCCCCTGGTTTTCTCTGTTGATTTCCTGTTTTCAATGTCATTGATTTCTGCTTTAATTTTTATTTTCTTTTTCTTCCATATTGCCTGCCTCTCTCCAGTATTCTAAGGTAGAACTTGCTGATTTTGAGATTTTCTTTCTTTTCAAATATATTCATCTAATGCTGTAAAATACCCTCCTAGCACTGCTTTTGCAGCATCTCACAAATTTTGATAAGTTGTACTTTGAATCTCATTTAGCTCCAAATGATTTTGCGTGTCCTTTTAACCGCAGACACGTCCTCGGGTACGTGGGCACTTGCAGTGTGCACAGCTCGTGCTTCTGCTACCTCGTCTTGTATTCAGCTCCTTTACAAACCAGTTTGGGAATGTGCAGTAGAAGGTTGTGTCTGTGCTTATCCTACAAAACTTACAGAGTTCTAGAAATATTCTCTGTCTGCTGGTGAATTCTGACCCACGCGGGAATGATTATCACCTGCTCTTGACTTGATACGAGGGAGTGGAAATGACAGCACGAACGCATGGCCCACCAGGGTAGCACAGTCCTGTAGTGAGTGATGCTCACGGTCAAGATGCTTCTTTCCAGGAAGCAGAGACAACTCATTCCAGAATGGAAATTCACTCATTCATCCTCTTCACACATAGGAATTATTTAGTGTTCTAGTGTTCTAAAAAAACAAGGGGTGGGGGGACGTTTTCAAAAAAAAGAAACCAAAAAAACAAACATTTAAAATTCAATAACTGTCATCTTTCTTTTCTCCGGACTTAAAAATCACCACAGAACCTACATTTTGTGGAGTTCCTTATTTGTGACTTCCCTGTAGGTCTTCCTTCTGTCTTTGTTAAACAGCACAGAGCATCCCATGTCAGGGGAAGGAGTAGCTCGGTTGGGAAGCCGTCTCGGTGTGGCTCGTGGCGGATGCCCCCTGGCGATTAGCGGTCCGGCGGGCGGGCAGAGGACGGAGAGGCTGAGTCGCTTGCAGGTGTCGAGAAGCTTGTTTGCTGACCATCTCCAAACTGCTCCGCATCCAGACATTTCCGTCCGGGCTGCTTGGAAGAGCGCTCCTCTGGCGCTGCAGGGTCGCCCTGTGTTGTCGTCTTTGCATCCGTTAACTCCCGCGTGACCAGCTCAGGCTGTTGGGTTATTTTGGTGGTTTCTGTGTACTTCGTGTATGTACCGTACTTCAGATTCTGATCCTGGGAGAAGAGACATGACGTGGATAAAGACATCCCCTCATGCTGGGAGACGCAGCCACCACCAGACACCATCTCAGCTCACTTTGGGGGCAGCCCTTCTTCAGAGAGCTGCCCTCGTCCCCCCGCAGCTCGCTCGCCGACGGTCCCCGGGGGCCGGGCCTGGGGACGGAGTTTCAAGTGCAGCTCCCTTGCCTGCTGTCGGGGCACCTGTGACAGAGTCTTTGCCCAGAGCCGCGCACACACGTGTACATGCACTCACACATCACCAGATCAGGCTAAGCTCCAGCCTCGACCTGGGCCTGAGACTCACCTTCGCTCCTTTCCTTCCCTCATCCTTACGTGCTCGCGGAGCGTCCTTTCAGGGTCTCCTTCTAGGGACTCCAGCCTAAGTCCCCAGCCTCCTGCTTGAGCTTGTCATACCAAAAACACATTTCAGAAATGCTTGAGTGTTTGCTGGTTTCTTTTCCGGGAGGAGGAGGCAGTCCCTAGTTAAAGCTCAGCTACGGCAACGGTAGCGACCTCCGCCTTTCTCCTCGGGCAGTTGTCCGGAACGTGCGTCTGCGCGGCTTCACCGGGAAATCGGGCAGGCATTTTGTCACTGGCATCATTGGATGTTTTACCAAGAAGTGCAGGGATTCTGTCGGCCCGTCTGCGGGGACATTGGCTGTTCCCTCCTTGAAGTGTGTGAAGTATGGCAGCATGCTGAAGGCCAGTGGACTGACTCGACTTTGACTTTGATTCCAGGCTCCATGGTCCCCTTCTCGATGCGGATCCTGCACGCGGAGCTTCAGCAGTACCTGGGGAATCCGCAGGAGGCCCTGGACAGACTCCACAAAGTGAAGGCCGTCTGCAGCAAGGTAGCGATGGCTCCGTGGTCACCTGCTCTGTCCCCCTCCCCTCCCGACAGAGAGTGCGCCCCCGGGGCACACGCACCGCTTCCTGCCCAGCCCGCCCCAGAAAGGGGGACCCAGGGCATCCTGACCAGTACTCTTTGTTCTCGCTGAAATTGCTCTAGGGGCAGTGAATGTTTTTTGGCAACACTTGGGGCCCAAGATCCTTTTTCCTTAGTTGCAGTTGCTGTTGTGGAGGGACGATGGACACACAATGCTGCGTCTGTCTCGGGGGGACCGCACAGTGATTCAGCGGCTGTGGACACTAGGGAACCCTCGCCGTGGAAAGTCGTGACGGTGTTGCTGGCTGTAGTCCCTGTGCTGTCCGTTAGCTTCCTGGGTCCTGGTTCCTGTCCACCTGAGGCTTTGCCCCTCTTCGTCCCCTTCCCCTGTTCCGTGCTTCCCCTCCCTCTGGGAACCGTCAGTGTGTTCTCTGTGTCTGAGTCTGTTCCCGTTTTGTTCGTTTTGTTTTTTAGATTCCACATGTAGGTGAAGGCGCGCAGTGTGTCTCTGCCTGACTTCACTCAGATGACCGTCTGTAGAGCCACCGTGTCGCACACGGCCAGATTTCTCTCTTGACGGCTGAGTAGTACCGTCGTGGGTCTGCGCCGCGCCGGTCTCGCCCGCTCGTCCGCTGCCGGACGTTCAGGGGGCGCCACGTGTGCACTGTTGTTAGACACGGTCCTGCAGTGAACAGGGAGGGGCACACGTCTTCCTGAACTCACGGTTCCATTTTCCCCAGATAAGCGCCCGGAAGTAAGCTTGCTGGACCGCACACTAACTCTGTTTTTAATTTTTTGAAGAACCTCCATGTTGTTTTCCAGAGTGGCTGCACCAGTTTGCGTTCCTCCGGCGATGCACAGGGTGCCGCTTTCTTCCCACCCTCCCCGACACTTGCTTTTTCTTGTCTTTGGTACCGGCCGTTCTGAGAGGTGTGAGGTAACCCCGCATTGTAGTGTTGGTGAGCATTTCCACGACAGTGAGTGAGGCTGCGCCTCTTTCCGTGAGCCCATTGGCCATCCATACGTCTTTAGAAAACCGGTCTGTTCGGGCCCTCTACCTGGTTGAGTTTTTTTACATTGACTTTTCTGAGCTCTTTATATATTTTGGATATCAGAGATGTCATTTGCAAACATCTTCTCCTGGTCAGTAGGTTGCCTTTTCATGTTGCTGATTTCCTTCGCTGTGCAAAAGCATTTTAGTTTGATAGAGTCCCATTTGTTTATTTTGGGGGTTTTTTGGTTGTTCTTGCCTGAGGAAACAGATCCAAAAAAATATCACTAGAACCAGCATCAGAGAGCTTCCTGTCTATGTCTTATTCTAGAAGTTTTATTGTTTCAGGTTTTACATGTAAGTCTTTATCCATTTCGAATTCACTGATCTGTCTGGTATAAGAAAGTAGTCTGGTTTCATTCTTCTGCATGCGGCTCTCCGGTTTTCCTGACCTTGATCGAAAAGACTGTCTCTTCCCCACTGCATATGCTTGTGTCCTTTGTCCTTTGTTACTTTGATAAAGTAACCATAGAAGGATGGCTTGCGTTCTCGGCTCTGTCCAACTGCATTGCTCTGTGTGTCTGTCCTTGTGCCAGTACCAGACCGTTGGGGTTATTAAGCTTCGAGTGTAAGAAACCAGGGACTGTGGTTCCTCCAGCTTTGTTCTCTTTCTCAAGACTGCTTTGACTGGGGGTCTTTTATGTTTCCGCATGAATTGTAAGTCACTTACTCTAGGTCTATGAGAAATGCCATCGGTGTTGGGGTAGGAATTGCGTCGGATCCGTTGGGAATTTCGACAACACTCTTCTGGGCCCCAGCACAGAATGTCTCTCCATTTATTTGCATCATCTTCAGTTTCTCTCATCACTGTCTTCCAGTTTTCTGAGTCCAGGGCTTTCACCTTCTTAGCTAAATTTATTCATGGATATTTTATTCTCTTTTATGTAGTTGTAAGTGGGATTATTTTCTTAATTTCTCTTTCTGATAATTTGTTATTCTTGCATACAAATGCAGCAGATTTCCGCATACTGATTTTGTATCCTGTAAGTTTAATGACTTCATTTATTGGGTCTAATAGTTTCTGGGTGATGCTCTAGGGTTTCCTGTGTGTGGTATCGTGTCATCTGTGAATAGTGACAGTTTTACTTCTTCCCGATTTGGAGGCCTGTTATTTCTTGTCTGATTGCTGCAGCAGGGACTTCTCAATAATAGGTTGAGTAAAGGGGCGCCTGGGTGGCTCAGTGGGTTAAAGCCTCTGCCTTCGGCTCAGGTCATGGTTTCAGGGTCCTGGGATCGAGCCCCACATCTGGCTCTCTGCTCAGCGGGGAGCCTGCTTCCTCCTCTCTCTGCCTGCCTCTCTGCCTACTTCAGATCTGTGTCTGTCAAATAAATAAATAAAATCTTTAAAAAATAAAATAGGTTAAGTAAAAGTGGCTAGAGTGGGCACCCTTAACTTCCTCCTCGTCTTAGAGGGAACGCTCTCAGTACTTGACCACTGAGCACGTTAGCTCTGGGCTTGTCGCACGTGGCCGTCCTCCTGTTGAGGTCACTCCTTCTGTATCCACTTCGTTGAGAGTTTTTATCGTAAACGGACATTGTGTCAGATGCTGCTTCTGCATCTGTGGGGCTACCATGGGTTTTTTTGCCCTCCTTCGTTACGTGGTGTGTCATGTTGACTGACTCGGGGTATCGAACCGTCCTTGCACCCCTGGACTGCATCCCACTTGCTCACAGCGTGTGACCCTCTCACTGTATAGTTGAATTCCGTTTGCTCATACTTTGGTGCGGACTTTGGCATCTGTGTTCATCAGGGACGTCGGCCTGAGATTTTCTTTTTTGTTTTTCTCCTTCCCTAGTGTCTTTGATTTGGGTGTCAGGGTAATTCTGGCCTCGTAGAATGAGCTTAGAAGTGTTCCTTCCTCTTCAGTTTTACGGAATCGTTTGAGAAAGATTGTGCTAACTCTTTTTAAAATGTTTGGTGGGAAAAAAAAAATGTTTGGTGGGACACACCTGTGAAGCCGTCTGATCCTAGACTTCGGTGTGTTGGGAGTTTCTTGATTACTGATTCAGTTCCATTACTAGAAATTGGTCCGTCCGGATCTGTTGTTCCTTGCCTATGCAGTCTTGGAGGAGTGTATGTTTCTAGGAATTTATCCATTTCATCTAGCTTGTCCAGTCTGCTGGCATGTAATTCTTCTTCAGCATTACTGGTAGATCAGAAGCTGGGACATACTCTCCTGTGTAAACAGCGCATGCCCTTGAGCGTGGCGGACCATCCACGCGTCCTGCAGATGCCGCAGGCCCCTGCCTTGTGTCTCACAGGGGCACTGTCAAAATCTTTAACAAGATAATGGTTTAACACTTTCTGGAATCAAAGCAAATTATATTGTATAATGACAGTTGTCATTCATAATACTGACTCCAAAGGCTGGTAAGATTCAGAAGTGCTTTCTGAATTGTTCTTGGTTGGGAAGTAACAATTATGTAGAAGGCACCAAGCGGCATCAACAGAAGATCAGATCATTCCCTCTAGTGATATTAGGAGGAGATGCGGGATTTTGAGTCTCTCCATTGCCAGATAAGCACCCTCCGTGAGCTTCCTCTCTCCTGCTGGGCGGCCACGTGGCTCCCCTACAAGTGTCCCTTCCCTTCCCACGCTGGCCCCATGCAGGAGTGAGGCTGGTTCCAACTGGATATGCCCCCAGGCACTCTGGAGCCCGGAAAGGTTTGTCTTTTTCCTTTCTCTTTTCTGGAAGACTCCACTTCTTTTTAAGTTGGTCTGTGTAGCATGTGTCGTGTTACCATTTGCAGAGGTAGGAGAGTTCAGTGAATCCTGAGCCGCATGCAGCACTGTTGCGTGACAGATGATGTGACTCACATGTGGGATTTAAGAGCGGTTTGTGTCTGACCCGGCTGCGCGTCAGGATGGTTCTAACCGGGCTCGTTCTCCTGGCAGGTCTGTCTGGGTACCTGCTGTCACGGCAGGGGGAGGGGGAGACCGTACACCTGTGTCCTCTGCGAGCGTCCTGGGCAAGTGCTTGTCTTACCCGCCGTGTTCTGTTCAAGCCTCCCGTCAGTATGTCCTGGTCGCAGAATTACATGGCAGAAGGTCTGTGTTCATGCCAGAGTTCATTTACTCAAGACGGACAAAATCTAGAAATAGGAAAAGCCAGCACAGCACTCTTGGGACAGCGTGGACTTGGTGGGTTCAGGTTAGTTCTGTGGCTGGATCACTTGTGCGCAGGTCTGCTCTTGGCACGGCCCGTGGTCCTTGGCCTTCCCCTCGCAGACGAGAGGTCAGAGATTAGGCCCCAGGACTCAGAGGTCCCATCCAACACTAGCAGGCTGGTTTTCTGAGTCCATCACAGCCAGTGGGAAACCCAAGGAAAGACTTAAGCCAGAGGCTGTTGGCCAGCACAGTTCCCTGCGTGCTCTGTGCTCTTTCCTGGGTCTTTCAGCCCCTCCCCCCGCCCCGTCCCCGGCTGTGCCAGACACCCACGGTGACCACGCTGGTTATGGGGTCGCCACCAACAGGCGAGCTGCGTTCACACCAGAACAGATGCTGTGCCGCGTGTCACACCCCTGTCACCTCCATTACTGCTCCCAGGGGCTCTTGATGTCATGGCGTCCCTGTTGAGCAGCTGTGGAGACGGAGCCTCACAGGACTGAGTCACCAGGCTGGGACAGGGAACTGGCAGAGGAGCCTGGACTGAAACAGGTCGCCTGGTTCCAGAAACCTGGTCCCTGCTCGTCCGTGGAGTCAAACTGCAGACCCCCCTGCTCCCCTGCCGCCTTGGGACTGGGGCCCTCCTGAACTCGCCCTCGTGTGTGGCCACTTCAGCTGCCCTCGCTCTGCTGGAGGTTGGTCCCCGCGGGTCTAGGGAACGGAGGGCTCTTCGCCAGTGAGGAGATAAAACCACGACCTAGCATCTCCTCAGGTGACATTGTCCACCTGCCCCTCCCTCGGTTTTCCTTCCCCTGCCTGTACCCCTGTCCCCAGCCTCCTGCCTGCCCCAGGCCGGTGGTGGTGCGGTCTGGGGCACGGGCTCAGCACAGCCCTGGTGCACATGGCTTGGCCCGGCAGTGTCCGGCTGTGGGCGTGGAGCCGGGCCACCCCCTCGGGTCTTCACAGATGGGGACAGGCGGGAGGTCAGTGCCGGGACTGCGTGTGGCCGCCTCGGACCGATCAGGAGCCTTGATGCTGGTCTGAGATGCTTTCCTTAAGGACGGTCTGCAAACCCGAGTCCTCGTTTCTGGGAAGAAAGCGGAGTTACTCGGTTCACGTTCCCCGAAGAGCTCTCTGTCTTGTTTCCTGTGATCGAGTGGTGTCGTTGCTGGTCTTCAGGGTCATTGTTGCAGCCCGGGGCTCTCGAGTGAGATGCTTGGGGTGGGGTGAACATGGACAGCAGACCCGGGTGGTGCAGGGCTGCCACCCCTCGGGAAGGAAGGCAGCTGGGGCGCCTCAGGCTGCTAGAGCACGCTGCTGTCTGCGCTGCAATCCCTCTGAGCCGTGCGGTCCAGGTGTTGCCCCGAGCGCAGGTTCGGGCCCAGCGTGGAGCTCCCTAACGAGAAGAGGCCGCCGCCTCCTGCAGCAGCCGCAGGGAGCAGCTGGGGCAGATGAGGAGGAACCGCCACCACCCGTGGCCACAGCCTAGGGGGCCAGCGCCCTCTGTGCAGGTCGGGGCTCCATCACCCACCTTCTTGGGAGACAGCCCAGATGAGGGTCTCCCCTTGATTCCACTCTGTGCCACCTTAACCACAGGAGGAGGGCACCGGACGTGGGGTGTCCCAGGACCGGCCAGGCCTAGGGTATCAAGGCTTGATGTGGTTCCCAGATGGTTATCTTGGCCGTTACAGCTGTGACGTGGGAAATGATTCGTGACCCGGGACTAGTTGTGGAAGCCGGCCGCAGGGCGGTGGGCCGCAGGGCGGTGGGCCGGTCTTGGAGCTGAGTCTGGCCCACTGCAGGGAAGCGCGGGTGCCAGGAACACAGGCCCTTTTGTTGTTTTCTTTTCCCAGTCTCACGTTGTGTGAGCACGTATTCATTTTATAGTTAGTTCTTTGTTGCCAAAAACTACACGGGCCTGCAGGGTAACGGGAAGCGAAGGCAAGCCGGTGGCGCAGCTGGTGGCAGGAGGCGGCCCAGGGGTGGGTCTGGCTCCCGGTAAGCAGGGCAGCGCATGGCTCTCGGTGGCCACCAGCCGTGGCGCAGAGGAGGCTAGGCTTTCCCCAACGTGGAAGACTCCCCAGAGGCTGGTTGTGGACTCCACACATCCTACCGGGGAGCCCAAGATTAGGTCGTGGCCGTGAGTCCTGCCGCAGCCCGGCTTCAGCTGCACATCACTCGTGGTCTTTGCCGCAAGGTCTGAAGTGTTTGGCTAAGTGTGACTGCACCAGAGAAGGGTGACGTGTACCTCGATTTAAACGAGTCTGCCGGGCTCCCAGGGCGTGGAAAGTGGGGACCGCAATTGGAGCAGCCGGTGCCTCCTTCCTGCGGGCCTGGCCTCTGGCTGCCCTGCAGGCTACTCTGCCGCCAGCCCCAAGACACCTTCCCAGGCCGGTTGGGAAACAGCCAGAAGAACACGTGTCTGGCCCTGCTGGCCTGAGTAGTTCCAGCCCATAAATAATGATGCCAGAGTAGCTTGAGGTGTGGGCTGTCGCTGATCCGGACCCACGGGCTGTGGTTTTGAGTTCAGCTCTGTCCCTCCCACGCCCCAGGTGCGCCTGGCAGCGGGTGCCGTGTCAGAGAAGTGCTGGTTTAGAGACCCCCAGCAGAAGGAGCTGGGGGGAGGACACGTGTCTGCACACTCTGGAAAACTCTAGAAAGAACGCACTCGGCAGTGTCGATGCGGGTCATCTCCACTGATGAGTGCTAGTAAGGCAGAGGAGAGAGCTGTTTCTAGGAAGGGTTAATATCTTCTAAGAGTGGAGCGGAGAACGCTGTTGCCAGCCCTACTAGTAGGCCAGCTTCTCGGGAGCGCTCAAGGAGGCTGGCCATCAGCAGGCCTGTTCCACTGCCCCCCTTTTCCTGCTGCTCCAGCAGAGAGCAAATTGATTGTGACTTAATCAGATAAGGTGAGAGGGATTGGCGGGTGGGGAGAGGTAATTGAGAGATTGGAGAAGGCTCCTGCTTCCTGGCTCGAGGCGCGTCTCTGCCCTTTGCCATAGGTCCTCGGGCTCCCGCTGTGCATGCCCGGAGGGCACTAGCAGGAGGTGACAGGAGCGTCCTCGTTGTTGGGGATCAGGCTGGGAGAGGCTCAGGCTCCTGGCCCCTGCATGTTCAGAGTGTAGCTCACAGGAGCCCCCAGGTGTCCCTGTCATTGGGGTTTTGCAAGATTTGTCTTAACTCTTGGTGAAAATTAACACCCTTAGACACGTCAGGTTGCATCCTTGCAAGTCTTAGGACGTGGGCTTGGGAATGTGGGCCCTCATGTGGCGCCCTCAGCAGCTGCAACCTAGCGTGAAATCTGATGCCCCAGAAGTGTACCACGAGGCATGGAAGTTAGGGAGTTAGGGACCGGTACAGCCCGACTCAGGCCTGCTAGCCCAGCAGGGAGTGGGCCTCGGTGGAATGAGGAGGTCTGGAATTCTGCATTCCACACTTGTGTATCTTGGCATTGCCTAGTCTCTCCTTCTGTGATCTGCATGGAAAGGAGAGAACGTTCTTTCAAGGTGTGAACCCCCGGAGGACAGTGTCTGTCCACAGGCAGTGGTTGGGAGGGGCTAGAGTCAGGCAGACGGGGAAGCTTTCCGGGGGCAACTCAGGCTCTTCCTGGCGGAGTGACTGATGGTTGAGAGCCCTGAGCTCCTCATCTGTAGATGTGGGGGGTCACCAGCTGCCTCGGGGCTGCGTGCAGGTTAGATCGGGGTGTAGACCAGCGACTTGGCATGGTGCCTGGTCCATGAAGTGTTTAATATTCCTTGAGTGGCTTGAAACAGCTCCAAGAAACCTCTTTTCCAGAAGTTCCCCTAGGAGACTGTGGTGAGGATAGGTAAGTTTCGGGACTTTCTAGAGAAATCCAAGCCCCTGTAGGGAAGACCTGCTCTCATTTTGGTCTTGACTCAAGTAGGTTGTTAATCTTTGGGTCCTTGAATTAGGACCAGCCACCAGTTGTCTGTACATTGGATGCTTCGTGCATAAAACCCATTCCCCAAAACTACCCTCTGTCCCCTGCAGCCCCTGGCAGCCCACCAAAGGGAGAGGTACAAGGCTCCTTCCCCAGAGCTTTCCCTCAAACTGGTCCTCAGACCATCGGTCCCCGGAATGTAGCTCATTAAAAGTCCAGGGTTTGGGGCCACACCACAGGCATACAAATCAGAACCTGAAGTTTAAAGTACCAGATGCCAAGGTCATGTGTGCGCTCCAGGGTCCATGAACTTATAGGATTTCTGGAGGAGTGTGAATGGGGTGTGGCTGTGGACCGGGCTGGTGCGTCCTGCTTTGCTCGCGGTGGGGGGGAGACCCAGGAGTACTTGTCAGTGTCTGACCTGGACGTGGGCCTCCATCATTTTGTCAAGGACAGAAGGGATGGGGACAGGAAATGGGACCTTTACCACGGTTGTAGACTAGACAGCTGGGGCTTTGGGTTGGCGGTGTTTGTGTCACTCCCCTTCGCAGAGCTGACGTTCCGGAGGTGAGCACACCAGGCCTGTGTGAAGTCTGCATGTTGGCATCAGAGCGGCGGGGCTCCCACTTCCTTTCCTGAGACATTTCTCTTCTGTTGCCACCCTGCAGTAGCCCGCCCTTCCCCCTACCAGCTCTGTCCCCACCTCCCTCCGCAGTCGCTGCTCCAGCCCCCGGGCTCCTGATGTCCTGTGATTCAGCTCAGGCTGCAGATATGGTGGCCCCGGAGGTGGGTCCTCGGCCACCCGAGGAGAGGCCATGGCGCGAGGCCACCCCGTGACCTTGCTGTCACGGTGTCTGCGGTGTGCCTCTGGTTAGACAGCCACTCCTCCTCGCGTCCCACCCCGTGACCAGGAGGATGCCACGCCACCTGTTTCTTCAGCCATTCTTGCCCCTTCTTCTTGTCCAGCCTCCATTCCAGCCGAGGCTCAAGGACTTCCTTTCCTGGTCAGATGGGCTGAAAAATGTCCTCTGACCCTGTTTAAACCCTACTACGTACCCTCTGTAGTTCCAGCTTTGACCCCAGCATGTGCGGAGTCAGCGAGGGGCTCCTGCAGGGGCCAAGAGGCCCCGCTCACCCTCCCTGCCGTGTCCACGGGGCCCAGGCGTGAGAACGCAAAGCCCCGTGGGTCACTGAGGGAGACGTTAACTGGCAAGGGATCCTATGCACAAAAGGATTTTTCCCAAAAGCCCATGCCCTGAGGCAGTAAGGACCACTCTGACCCAGCGTCTCTTCGGGTAGCACTTTCTTCCTCTCCCCAGAGAAGCCTTTACTCTCCGTGCTCTGCTTTCCTTGTCCTGCCACTCAAAAAACACATTCTCTACCCAGATTCCAGGGATGACAGCTTTTTTTTCTTTCCAAGAAAAGCCTCAACACAAAAGAAGAAACCCAAAGTTAGGACCCAAACCGTGGACACCGTGGAAAGTGACAGTTGCTCTGAGAGTATTTGATACGTTTAAAAAGGCCACACCTGTCACGGTGCCCTGGAGGAACGGGACGGGTATTTTTACAGAAGTTAATAATCATCCTCATGGGTAACGTGCTTGACGCCTTCCTTACAAAGAGAAAACATCTGCCCGATGTCTGATGTGTCTGAGAGCTTTACGGGCGCCATAAACCCAGTCTCCACCACCCGCCAGGGAGGCTTCCTCTCCACTGGGCCTCCCTGGGGGCGAATGGAAGTATTTAAAGTGTGTCTGTGTGAAACAGCCCTTGACAAATTGGTTTTCGTACAGGGAAATCTCCTCCTAGAATATATTACGACAAAGTCCAGAAGCAAATTCGTTTTTTATGATTTTGTTGTTCTTTGGAATTACTGCAGATCCTAACAAATTTGGAGCAAGGCTTAGCTGAAGACGGGAGCGTGAGCAGCATCACACCGGAGAACAGACAAGGTCAGTAGCCAGACTTCTCATTAAATAATTGTCGAGAGTTGTCAGAAGATTCAGCCCCAAAGGTTTTCTTGTGTCTCATCCTTTTTCATCCATTACTCAGTAATGCATTGGTCCTTGCATGTGTTCATTGGCTCGTTCTTGATTTGGGAAGCCAGGCACCGGGCCTGGCACTGTTGGTACATGAAGAGCAAACACAGGCGTGAGGGCTGCCCAGAGGCAGCCTCATTGAGTACAGAGGACCCGCCTATACCCAGTAATGCAGAAACCAGTGTGGCTTCCATGCTGGGCAAGTGCTGGGAAGGAGGGGAGCTCAGGCCTTCCTGGGAGGGGCGTTCCTGGAAGGGTCTGCCTGCCAGAGCCACAGCCTTGGCAGGGGGAGTGTGAGGCCCTTTGGGCCTGCCGAGGAGAGGAAGAGAGGGCCTTGCACACAGCCGAGGAGGCCAGGCTGACGAACTCAGTCTTGACACTGAGCACTGCGCTGCTGGGAGCCAGCTGCATTTTGAGATCATGAAATTTCTTGAGAACAGTAAGGATGAACTAATTATGCTTCCAAACCCAACTCAAATGGTGCTTCCTAAGAAGCCCTTCATCTACCCCTCCTTCCCCAGGGCCTGTCCTCCCCTTTCCCCCCAGCATCGGTGCCACTCTGTCTCACCTCCAGGGGCCCGACTCAGAGTGGGCTGTGCTGACCGCTGGCCGGCGTGCATTATTCTGGCGTGCCGTGGGCTTCCTCTGAAGCAGCTCTGGGAGGACTGGTGGGCCAAGAGCAGACAAGATGGCCTAGGGAAGGGGAATGGTCGAGGTGGAGGGCCTAGCTGGTGCCCCCGGGGGTGTGCTGACCCTGACTGCGCCCAGGAGCACGGGAGAAGGGGAGAACAGTGTGGGCAAGAGCTGTTTGCCTTCCGGCCCAGCCACCCTGGGCTACATTTCTGTTTTAGATACAGCATCCTCTGAGAAATCCCAGACGACAGCCGGGTGTGTAGGGGAGTGTGTGTGTGTGCGCACACGTACACACCCTTCCCAGCAGGGTAGCTGCAGGTGGGTGAGCAAGGAGGGAGGTCGCTTACCCTCCGACATCCCGTTCTCTGGCATTGTCTGCACGTGGTCACTTTTCCCCATGGAGGGCCTGTTGCAGGGGAATGAGCAGATAGGTACTAGATTCCAGAAAGCAGTTCCAGGACAGCTAAGGGTCATCATAAATAGATTGCAAGGTAAATGGGGGGAGAATTAGCACTTGAAAGAAGTCTGGAGATAAACCGGGGTTCACTGAGACAGCCCATGTTTTACGTTCATTAACAAAAGATACTGTTCAGAATTTTTCCTTTCACAAAAATGATGTTGTAAGCAGCTAATGTATTTCTAATTGCTGAAAGGCGAAGTGAGTGAAGTTCTTAATTCTGGCGTTAAGTTTATTGTTCTTAAGCGGTCCAAGAGTAAGCATAATTTCTAGAATGTTGTCAGCCCACAGTCGGCCACCAGTCCTGGCTGCAGCGGGACGGTCACATTCAGGGTAAGGCAGGCTCGCCAAAGTATAGTCGTGCAAGTATGCCTCCCACCCTCGGCTGAACCGTCTGGCTGGGCCAGTGGGCCCCCGCCACCTGCCTGCCCACCCCCCCTTCCTCCAAGTCCTGCCCAGCCCACCCCCCCGTCCTACCATGTCCCTCTGTCCTCCCCACTCCCACCAGGCTTCCCTTGCCCCCCACCCCCACCTTCCTCCTGGGCCACGTGTGCGACCACAAGCCACCACTGGGCAGACACCCCGTGGGGAGGCGGCTTCGGTTCTGCGTCATTGCCGACCTCCTCCCTCCCATGTGAGAGGGCTCCTGGCCTTTTAAGCGGTACGTCTGTGCCCTTCCCACACGATGCTCAGAGTCTGAAGGCGGGTTGAGAGTAGAGTTTTCATCTGAAAGGTTCTGCAGTGGGGCCTGGAGAAGGCCGAGCTCGGTGGGCCTCTGCCAGCCCTACAGCGGGAGCGCTTGCCACTGGACGGCGGCCCCTGGAGGTCACCCGGAGAGGTGTCCAGCATCTGGGCAGTGGCTGCGACCGCGGGCAGACTCGTGTGTTCATTCATTGTCCGTGAGCGTGGCTCTGGTTGGGCTGCGTGGTCTCCTCTCTGCCCTGAAGCTGACCCGCTGTCCTCCCGTTCTCCTTGCTGTGGCACTTCTGCACGTGTTCTCCTTCCCGAGCCAAGGGCGCTGGCCCGGCGCCCCGTGCTCAGCAGGGGACGTGCCTCCGACCTGCGCGCGTTCACCCCTGCCGCTCTCTTGCAGCCTCCATTCAGCTGTGGGGGTCCCGCCTGGGCCGGGTGATGTGCTCCATGGCCAACTGCCTGCTGCTGATGAAGGTACGTCGGTTCTGGGAGAGGGTGTCACAGAAGCTGTGTGGGGCGCCGGGACCCTGTGAGGAAGGGGCCCGCAGGGAGCGGGAGGCACTGCCCAAGCAGAGAGCTCAGTGGCACTCCGACTCTGACGTCCGCTCACAGTGAGAGATCTCAGCAGACCCCGAGCTCACGTTGTCAAGTCTGATTGTGCAAACACGGGTCTTGATGATTTAACTAAAATCATCATTCATCCTCCCTCCCTCCCTCCCACACCACCCCGCCCCCCGGCCTCTATGGTTTTCTCTGGATTCCATCCCAGAAAGGTCCCGGGGAAGAGGGATGATTTCCCTTTTCCTGACCACACTTGCCCGTGGACGCCCGTGGCGTCTGGAGCCGGGCTTGCCCACGGCCCCTGTGTCTCAGGGACGCACCCCCCCCCCCCCCAAGGAGGCAGCCCACACTTTCGGAGGCTGACATCAGGAAGTTGCTCCTCCGTTTCCTCCAGCCCGGTCTCACGCGGGCCCCCCGCCGCTGAGAGCAGTGTCCTAGCTCCTTCCTCCTCTTGGAACCTGGCTCAGCTGGGGCCCCAGGTAGGGGGACAGGGAAGGCTGCTGCGGGAATTGCTTAGTCCCAGACCCCTCGTGAGCTATTATGAGACCAAGAGCCCGAGTCCTCCACAGGTCAGCCCAAGGTCATTCCTGAGCTTGATTTTCAGCAAAGCGGAGTAGGCGGCTCCTCGCGGGTTGAGTCCCATGGTTGACCCTGGTGCAACAACCGTGTTACACATCTGCCCCTCACGGCTGTGTGTGTGAGGTCGTGCGCTGGGTGCGGTGTGGAGGGCTTGGCTGCGGGCGCGTGCTCCCAGCACAGCCCTGCGCCTGTTCAGTTAGGGGGAGGACGGGTGGTCTGGGCGCGCCCCCGAGCAGCCTGCACTGGGCACGACGTGGCTCCCATCCAGGTGGCCCTGTAAGGGTGGGACACAAGGGCACAGACAGGGACTCTGCCAAGCCCTTCATGTCCAGGAGCCCTGGGCCCTGGCTCTGACCTTGACACCATGTCCCTCAGCACACGGGCTCAGAGCCTCCTCCCTGCTGTGTGGGCCCTGGGGGGTTCGGACAAGGTGGTCGCGCGTGTGGCGACATCCCTCGTGGTCTTGCCCCAGGCGTGTGTGTGGGCAGGAGGGAGCGTGCTCTCTCCCACCCACAGCCTTGGCAGTGAGCAGGTCCCTCCCTAGAGCCTGGCCCTGTCCCCTCTGCCCCAGCATACGGGCCATTCTCCCCAGCTCTGGAACCCCACGCCCCAGCCTCCCTCCCTGGGGGCTGCGGCAGCCGAATGGGAGCCGCAGCTGCTTGTGCAGAGGAAGAGCCGCCCGTACAGTCACGGGGCTGACGTTTCCTTCACTGGGGGCTGACACTACCCAGGAGGGAAGTTACCTGTTCCACCAGCAGATTTGTATGCGAAGACACAGTAGTAGACGATTACGGGATAAAGTGCCTGTGTTGCCCGCCCGGCGACGGTGAGATACGAGCGAGCCCCCGTGTGACTTTGCTGCCTGCTTTGCCGGGACCCAAGACAGCCTGTTCTGGTTTCGGAAATACTTCATGAGGAACGCAATTTAATTGGAATTTTCCACACATCTAACACTTTGATGAGTTAAAAAGAGGGAACACTGTGCCGTGGAGGCCTGAGCAAGCACGCGTGCACCTTCGCTGGCCACGTGAGGAGCACGTGTGCAGCTCGTGGCAACTCGTGTGGCTCATGCTTGGCCGGCAAGAGCCACACTGGCCAAGCACACGGGCACAGTGCCTGCTGCCTTGGGGCCGCCAAGACCCCCTCCCGGCCCCACGTAGGCTCCAGCGGAGGGCCAAGCGGCCACGCCAGCTGGCTTCTGCCCCCTTCGGACGTCCACGCAAACCCTCTCTGGCAGCCAACGGTTGTCACTCCAGTTTCACGGCCACCAAAGCAACAGCTGCCGAAGGCAAGAGGCTGAGCGCTGAGCTGAGTTAGGTCTGCCCTGTCGGCAGGTCCCTCTTGGCCTTTCCAGCCCATGTGCGTCGTCTGCCGTGGGCCGGATGCTCCCAGAAGAGCTCACTCGAGCCGTTTTCCTTTTAAGAGGCTGTGTTCCCTCCTCTTCCAGTAAATAAACCATCTCAGGCAGTGATAATCACTTGGGGAAGCTCCGTGACAAGTTCCCGCTGGGCTTTATTTGATAATGGGCTCCGTGAAACGTGGCCAAGCCGGTCCCGAGGCCGCAGCCACTCCCGTGCCGTGTCCTGTACGGGCCACAGGCACCGTTAGCGCCGCCGCCGCCTGTGGTCTGACGGGCCGGCCTCCCCAGCCTCCCCACACGCGTCCCACGCCTGTGCACCTGCCCTGGTTCACTCTGCCCGGAGGGGGGTGTTTTCACAGGTCCGCGGCACAACAACCCCATCAGGGATCGGTGCTTGGTGCTCTAACTGTCCTCTCGGACCAGTCGTCTGCGGAAGCGCTGGCTCCTGGCCGGAAGCGCCGAGGCAGAGCTGTGAGGCCATGGTGCTGGTTTCCGTGGACTTGCACTTCTGTGGAAGCGGGCAGGCCACCGCCATCCACAGGCCAGCACGTGTCAGTGACACTCTAGTGCTACCAGGAGCGTCAGACCTGCCTTCTGTTCTCTCTGAAGTGGCAGCAAGGGGCTGCTGTTGACTTACAGGACGTGACCCCTGGAGTCCGTGGGGGCGTTCCGTACACTCTGCTGGGGCCCTACACCAGCCGCCGAGCAGGGCCTCAGCACACACTTGCATACCGGCTCCCACACTTACACTCTCACTTGTGCACATATTTCACTCGTGCTTGTGCACCCCCTGTGCTCACACTTGTGCACACATTCACATATCTGCTTGGTTTCTCATACTCAGGGTTGCACGCACACACTTGCTCGTGCTTGTGCACACTCCCATGTACGTGCTTGCTCTCTCACGCTTGTGCTTGCACTCACGGTTGTGCATAAGCCACACATCTCACACACACACACTGGCACAGTCATGCATGTTCACACACGTGTGCACAATACACAACCCTCAAACAGCGCAGCCCCACTGTGGGCGGCCGTGACAGTTAGCAGAACACCATGGGGAAGGCGGGTGCTGTCAGGGACCTTGTGAGTCATTTGAGTGAGATTTGTCTTAATAAGCGTCACTGGAAGGTTCCAGACTGGAGAGTTTTTTCGTTCTTCTCCTGCGAAACTGGGATTTTACTGGTCACCTGTCTGTTCGTAGACCACTCCAGTGAGCAACAAGTAGCTTGGATCTGCCTGCAAATGTGGAGGAATAAAGCACTTGCGGGGGTGACAGCACACCTGCTGCCGCGTGTCTCGTGGCCGCGTGCTGGGACTCCGGAAGAACGCGGCGGCGCGCCGGGCCTGCTCGGTAAACATCCATGATCACTGCTGTTCCGAAGAGCCGGGGTTTGTGGGGGCCCGAGACAAGCCAAGGGCTGCGTCCCTGGCAGCGCTGCCGGGGGACCTTGTTGCCCGAGAGATATGATGGGTTCCACCTCTTCCTTGCGGACGGACACATATTTCCTGACTCAGCATCGGCCGGGGGGGTGGGGGGGGTGGCGGCAGCAGGGGAGGCGCAGAGATGGCCGGGCCGGGCCCGCTCCCGCACGGCGGCATGGAGGCACTCCGATGACGGACAGAGGCTGGGGGAGGCCGCTGGCAGCACGCACGACCAGGCTCGGTGGCCGGCGGGGTCGCGCGCCGGGCTCTGGCACGGCCGGAGTCGTGGGCACCCCCTCCCAGCACGCTGCGGGGGAAGCCCCACCGGGGACCTCGGGCCTGCCTCCCACTGCGGTGTTTGGTGCAGGGTGTGGTGTGTATGTAAGGACTTTGCCTCCATTTCTAGCGTAGGAAACTTTGAGAGATGCTGGCCATAAATTTGCTCCAGGGGCTTGGCAGAGAGAAATAAGATGGAAGTTCACTGGTGGTTTCGTCAGGAAAGAGAGACCGCGCCGGCGAATTCCTGTTGCCGTTGAGGTGGCAACATTGAGGGACCGTCAGGCCCCACGAGGGCCCAGCTCCGGGCCCCGCACTCCCGGGCCCGCTCTCCTCGTGTGAATGTGCGGCTACTGAGCCACTCGCATCCTGAACCCGAGCGCGACCTTTCTAACCCGAGGTGTCCCCGGTGTTCTGCCGTAGGATTACGTGCTGGCCGTGGACGCGTACCACGCGGCCGTGCAGCACTGCCCGGAGCAGGAGCCGCAGCTGCTCAGCGGCATCGGCCGCATCTTCCTCCAGGTACGGCCGTGTCGGCCCGCGAGCTCAGGCGGCCTGTCCCCGTCTGGGGCCATCTGGGCGGCCCGGGCTGCGTAGGAAACCTCCCTGGCACCGGGGAGGGAGGCTCGGGCGGGTGGGCGTCTGCCTTCGCCTCCGGTCAGGATCCCAGGGTCCTGGGATCGAGCCCCACATCGGGCTCCCTGCTCCTCCCTCCCCCCTGCGCTCAAACAGATAAAATTTTAAAGGGAAAAGAAATAGCTCAGGAAATGTTTCACCTGTGATGTTAGGGGTTTGGGTCTTCACGGTAGTTCTGGTGTGACCGTGTCAAGGCCCGCTGGCTGTAGCGGCCTCGGGGAGCCGAACTGCCTGACGGGCATCTCCCTAGACTGCGATTGGTGAAGCCCCGGAACAGGACTCAGAAGTCCCCCTGTCGCACCCAGAGGAATGGTGGTGAAACCACACAGAACCTTCCCTGAACACCGCTGGTCGTAGAGTCACTGCTGCTGTTTTGCTAGAAAGAGCAGAGTCCAGCGTGCAGCAGCCCCGACAGGGCCGAGGATGAGGCACGACCCCCTCTTGGCAAGAGCAGCGCCAGCGCCAGGATGCGTCTTCCTGACCGGCCGGCGATGGGGCGATGCGCGCCCCTCCTTGTGCCCACCTCTCCCCGGACGGCCGCCCCACCTTTGCAGGCTGAGGCCAAGCGGCCTCTGCCCGCAGCACCCCTCCGCCTGTAAGGCTTCCGCCGTCACGT
The DNA here is from genome assembly GCA_004024625.1 of Mellivora capensis. Classification (NCBI taxonomy): domain Eukaryota; kingdom Metazoa; phylum Chordata; class Mammalia; order Carnivora; family Mustelidae; genus Mellivora; species Mellivora capensis. The sequence continues at coordinate 91,701 of PISX010002865.1, read as the reverse complement.
CCCCGAGCTGGGGCTGGGTAAGGAGTGTGGGCCGAGGACGGTCCCGGATGGTCGGAGAACGTCCAGGTGTCTCTGGGGCACCACTCACGTGAGTGGACGCCGTGCGGAGCCACTCCCCTTGGGCATTCCCAGCCTTTCACACAGTAGCAGACGGGGCTCCCTGGCAGCAGAGACATGAGTGTGCCAGGAAGGACTTGACCGAGGGCTCTCTCAGCCCCAGGCTCAGGTTCTCCTCACCAAAGGGTGGCCCTGTCCTCCTACACCCTGTCGCCCACACACTATCCTCCACACCACACACACACGCATGCACGCATACATTTGCACACTCCTCCTACACCTGTCATCACACACAGGCACACACTCCTCCACACTGTGCACACATGCACACGTACATCTGCACACACTCCTCCTACACCCAGTCCATGCACACCCTCCACACCATGCACACGCGCACGTGTGCATATGCACACACTCCTCCTATACCCCAGTCCACGCACATGCACACCCTCCACACCATGCACACATGCACACATACATCTCCACACACTCCTCCTACACCCAGTCCATGCACACGCACACCGTCCTCCACACTGCACACACGCATACATTTATCTGTACACAATCCTCCTACACCCCCAGTCGTCCATGCACATGCATACCCTTCTCCACACCGTGCACATATGCACATGTATCTCTCTACACTCTCCTCCTACACTCCCAGTCCACGCACACCCTCCTCCACACCACGCACACATACATCTGCACACACTCCTCCTACACCCCCAGTCCATGCACACGCACACACTTTTATACCTCCAGTCATCCACACGCGCGCGCACACACTCGCATCTCCTATTCCTGCCCCACCCCCAGCCCATACTGTTTGTTCATGGGAAGCAGATGAGACCCGCACTGGGTCCAAGGACAGCCTGACACTGGAGGCCAGCTGTGGTCTTGGAGTCCCTGGGGCAATAGATTTCTATGCACTGGTTTTATATCCTGTGACTTTACTGAATTTGTCAGTTCTAGTAGCTTTTCGGTAGAGTCTTTAGGGTTTTCTATATACAGTGTCATGTCTGCAGATAGTGAGAGTCTGGCTTCCTCCTTACCAATTTGGATGCCTGTTGTTTCTTTTTCTTACCTGATTGCTGAGGCTACGGCTTCCAGTACTGTGTTGAATGAAAGTGGTGAGTGGACGTCCCTGTCTTGTTCCTGACCTTAGGGGAAGGGCTCTCAGTCTTTCCCCACTGAGGATGATGTCACCAGTGGTTTTTCATGCTTGCCCTTTATTACGTTGAGGGATGCTCCCTCAAACCCTACACTGCTAAGGGTGTTTATCATGAATGGATGGAACTTTGTCAGGTGCTCTTCCCGCATCTACTGAAATGATCCCGGGGCGTTCATCCTTTCTCTTACTGATGTGAGTATCACATTGGCTGATTTGCAAATAGTGAACCATCCTTGCGGGATAAATCCCATTTGATTGTGGCAAATGGTTTTTTTAGTGTACTGTTGGATTGGGTTTGCTGATATCTTATTGAGGAACTTTACATCTTTGTTCATCAGGGATATTGGCCTGCGGTTCTCTTTTTTGGTCGTGTCTTTGTCTGGTTTGGTATCATCGTAATGCCACACAGAATGAACTTGGGAGTTTTCCTTCCTTTTGTATTCTTTGGGATGCTTTGAGAAGCATAGGTATTAGCTCTTTGTATGTTTCGTAGAGTTCCCCTGTGAAGCCATCTGGTCCTGGACTTTTGTTTGTTGGGAGATGGTTTATTACTGATTAAATTTCATAGCTGGAAATTGATCTGTTCAGATTTTCTGTTTCTTCCTGCTTCAGTTTTAATAGTTTATGTTTCTAGGAATTTACCCATTTTTTCTCAGTTGTCCAATTTGTTGGCATGTAATTTTTCGTGATGTTCTCTTGCAACTGTTTGTGTTTATCTGCTGTGGGCAATTTCTCCTCTCTGACTTGTGATTTTATTTGGGTCTTTTTTTTATGAGTCTGGCTAGAGGTTCATCAATTTTGTTGATCTTGTCAAAGAACCAGCTCCTGGGTTCATTGATCTGTTTTACTGGGGGGGAAGGGTTTATTTTAACTTTATTTATTTATTTACTTATTTGACAGACAGCATGAGCAGGAGGGAGCAGCTGAGTAAGAAGGAGAAGCAGACTCCCCACTGAGCAGGGAGCCTGACCCGGGGCTCAACTCCAGGACTCTAAGATCATGACCTAAACCCAAGGCAGATGCTTAACTGAGCCACCCAGGCACCCCTGGGGTTTTTGTTTTGTTTTTTCTTTTTTGTTGTTGTTGTTTTAGTTTCTACATCATTTATCTCTGCCCTAATCTTTATAATTTCCTTCCTTGTGCTCATTTTGGGTTTTGTTTACTCTTCTTCTACCTCTTTTAGGTGTAAGGTTAGGTTGTTTGAGACTTTTCTTGCTACTTGAGGTAGGCTTGTAGAGCTACAGACTTTCCTCCTAGAACCGCTTTTGTTGCGTCTCAGATGTTTTGGACCCTTGTATCCTCATTTTCACTTGTTTCTGTGCAATTTCTGGTTCATTTGATTTCTTGGTTGACTCGTTTATCATTTAGCAGCTTGTTACTCCGCCTCTGTGTATTTGTGGTCTTTACAGGTTGTTCTCATGTTCTGTGTCCTCTCTGATACATTGTGACCAGAAAAGGTAAATGGTCTGGCTTCAGTCCTCTTGAATTTGTTGAGACTTGTTTTGTGGCCCAATATGTGATCTGGTCTGGAGAATGTTTTGTGCGCACTTGAAAAGAAAGCATTCTGCTGCTTTAGGATGGAATGTCCTAAATATATCTGTTAGGTTCCTCTGGTCCCGTGTGTCATTCGAAGCCGTTGTCTCCTTGTTGACGATCCGCTCAGATGATGCGTCCGTGGACGCGAGCGGGTGTTGGGCTCTCCGCTGTTGTGTTACTGTCAGCGAGCCTCCTCACGTTTGTCACAAACTTTCGTGTATTTGGTTGCTCCCATGGTGGATGAGTAAATATTTACCATTGTTATACCTTCTTGGATGGTTCCCTTTATTAGTAGTGTCCTTTCTCTGTCTCTCTCTTAAAGTCTATTTTGTCTTATAGAAGCTTTGCTATCCTGCTTTCTTTCCACATCTATTTGCATGATAAATGTATTTCCATCCTTTCACTTTCAATCTTCAGGCATCTTTATGTCCAAAATGAATCTCTTGTAGGCATCATACGGATGGTATTTTGTGGGGTTTTGTTTTTTTTTTTTTTGATAGACAGAGATCACAAGCAGCCAGAGAGGCAGGCACAGAGAGTGAGGGGTAAGCAGGCTCCCTGCTGAGCAGAGAGCGCGATGCGGGGCTTGATCCCAGGACCCTGGGATCATGACCCGAGCCGAAGGCAGAGGGTTAAACCACTGAGCCACCCAGGTGCCCCCGGATGGTATTTTGTTTTAATGCACTCTGTCACCCATTGTCTTTTGTCTAGAGCATTAAGTCCATTTACATTCAGAGTAATTATTGATAGGTTTGTACTTATTGCCATTTTGTTACTTGTGTGATTGTGTAGTTTTTCTCTGATCCTTTCTTCTCTTGTGGTCTTTCACGGTTTGTTGACTTTCTTTAGTGATATTCTTTTCTCTCTGTTCTTTGCACATCTAATAATGGCTTTGAGTTGTCACAATTTTTTTTTAAGATTTATTTATTTATTTGACAGACAGAGATCACAAGTAGGCAGAGAGGCAGGCAGAGAGAGAGGAGGAAGCAGGGTCCCTGCCAAGCAGAGAGCCCGACGTGGGGCTCGATCCCAGGACCCTGGGATCATGACCTGAGCCGAAGGCAGAGGCTTTAACCCACTGAGCCCCCCAGGCGCGCCGAGTTGTCACAATTCTGTTTCTGTATAGCATCTTCTGCGTACGGCAACCAGTGCTGATTTGTCGGTCACTGAAGTTTGAGCCCGTTCTTTACCCCTCCCCCGCCCCAGGTTTGGTTAATTTTGTATCATATTTTATTTACATCATTTATTTTGTGAATGCCTTGACTGACTTTTATGGATACACTTATTTTTACTGCTTTTGTGTTTCTTACTTTTCTCACTCTCCCTATGGTCTCTTTCTACTTTCAAAGAGTCCCCTGTAAGATTTCTTGTAGGATTTGTTTCGTGGCCATGAATTCCTTTAGTTTTTGTTTGTCTGGGGAAGTCTTCATTTCTCCTTCTGTGTTGGGGCCAAGCTCATCTTCTCAGTATTGTTCCAGTTTTAGTAACTGTGCTGCTGAAGCGAGCACACTTCTGTCCTGATAGACTTGCTGGATAGAGTGTTCTCGGCTGCAGATTTTTCCCTTTCAGCACTTTGAATGCATCATCCCCCATCCCTTCTGGCTTGGAAAGTTTCTGCTGCAAAACCCTCCAGAAGCCTTGGGGGTTTCTCTTGTGTGTGACTGTCTTCTGTGTTGCTGCCTGTCCTGTTGCTGCTTTTTGCCATTTTAATTACTATGTGTCTAGCGTGGACCAGCTTGGGTGGATTTTGATGGGAATTCTCTGTGCCTCGTGGATGTGGGTGTCTGTTTCCTTCCCCAGATCAGGAAGTTTTCAGCTGTTATTTCTTCAAGTAAATGTTCTGTGCCTTTTTGCCCTCCTCTTCTTCTGGGATCCATGTAATGCAACTGCTATTACACTTGTTGGAGTCACTGAGTTCCCAAAGTCTTTTCCTTCATTTTGCATAATCTTTTTTTTTCCTCTCACTTGCTCAGCTTACTTTCCATTACTCTGTTTTCCAGGTCATTAACTTGCTCCTCTAACCTGCTGTTTATTCCATCTAGTGGATTTTTAATTTCATGTATTGTGTTCTTCTTCTCTCATTGGTTCTTTTCTCTGTGTTAAGGCTTTTACTGATCTCCTCCACTCTTTTCTCAAATCCAGTGAGTGTCTTCATGATCATGAACTTCTCTCTGAGGCTTACTAATCTCCATCTCGCCTAGGTCTCTTCTGCAGCTTTGTCCTGTTCTTTCAGCGGTGACATGCTCCTTTGTCTCCTTAGTTTGCCTCTGTCTGTGTTAGGAAAGCCAGCTATGTCTCCTGCCGTTGAAAGGAGCAGGCAGGTTGTGTGCTGTTAGTGCCATGGCCCTGGTCCTCTTCCGTGGAGGACACACAGCTGCTACAGAGACAAGGCTGGCCGGGGCCACTCTGCCAAGCACCCACCGGCAGGGGTGTGGCGGATTAGCTGTGTGCAGCAGCCCTCTTCCATGGGGGATGGCGGCCACCACGGAGACCAGGGCTGGCGGGGGCCACTGCAAGATGTGTACAGGCATGCGGGAGGGACAGGGGTGCTCTAACAGGGTGTGTGTGTTCTCCCAGGGAAGTCAAGGGACGTGTAGGTTTGTGCCGGTCCTCTGGGTGAGGGAACGCATGGCGGGCCCAGCTGGAGGAGTTGCACATAGTGCAGGCAGGTTAGGAATGAATCTGGATGGCTGTGCGGTTGTGCTGGGGGCAGGGGAGGGCATGCTGCCTGCCAGCTGCCCTCTTTTCTTGCACAAGTCCCTCAGGAACTCCCCCTCCCTCAGGCCCCGGGCAGTTTTCAAACTGCTGCTTCTGATCTGGACCTCATGGGCTGTTTGCCCTGCTGTCCCTGTGGGGGCAGGGACCCAGCTTCCCAGCACCTCTGGGCTCTCCCAGAGCCAAGCCGGCTGGTTTCTAAAGTTCCAGGCTTTAAGTCCTGCCGGTTGTAAGAACTCACACAATTCAGCCTAATGTTCAACTCCAGATGGTCTGGGGATTCGTCTGTCCCATGTGGGGCCCCTGGTGAGCTCATCCATTCCTCACCCCTCTCCGCACCCTCGGCCCCTCCTGTGGCTGCCCAAGGCTTAACTCCCATCCGCATCCCCATCCCTCCTACTCTCTTGGAATGTGCGGGCTTCTCTGCCTCTCAGTGTGGGGTCTGTGCTGCCCTGAGGTCATCTTCCGGGTTGTTTGCATTGATGTTATCTGGCTGGGTCCGTGGGACCGGCTGAGCTTAGGGTCCTCCCACTTGGTCCCCTCTTTGAAAGTTGTTCTTCATTATTTTACTTGGTGCTGGGATTCCTTTCGAAGGGTACAAATTAAGCACTGAGGCCAAGTGAGGCCTGTAATTCACCTCGTTCCTGAGCTGGGGCGCCGCCTTCCCCCGTGTCCCGACTGGCGCTGGAAGGGGTAGTGACCAGTGACGTTACCAGTTCCCCCACCCGGTGCAAGCGCATGTTCTTAGGCTAACGTGTCGGGCAGCTGTACGTGTGGACGCGCGCCTCCTGATCCTGTCTCCTGGACTGACTTTGTCAGAGCAGATTGGAGACATAAAAACAGCCGAGAAGTATTTTCAAGACGTGGAGAAAGTCACCCAGAAACTGGATGGGCTGCAAGGCAAGACAATGGTCTTAATGAACAGGTAAACCTCCGAAGACTCTCAAATTTTCTCAAATTTCCCAAGAGCTCAGACGCCCTGAGTAAAGCCCCTTGGGGAAGGCGTGCCACCCGGTGCCCCAGCCCTGACCCCCAAGTCCGTCACCACCCAACACGCCCACTGATGTCTCCTTGAACTTGGGCACCTTTCAGTCTCAGCAGATTTTAAAATGTTTACATTGTCCCCGTTTTCAACATAAATTTGCATAAATGTTTATCCTCTGGAGCCTCCCTCAGCTGCTTTGATGCCCCATATACATGTCTGGGAGTCGCACAGCAGTGCGGGGGGGTAGGGGTGGGGGTGTCGTTAAGATGGAGCCTGTGCCCAGCGCAGAGCTCCCGCCACCGCAGAAAGTGACCGTCACGCCAGAGTCCGTTTGTCCAGCAGGAAGGCGCTGACGTCCTAGGTCACCTGGCAAGAACGCCGTCCGCCGGCCAGGGCGTGCTGTGCTCCGCTCAGCTGCGGGGTCCCCCCGCCCCCAGCACCAGCCTGTTCAGAGTTACCCCGAGGAGATGGGGCAGCTCCTGCCTGCGCCCTCCACCCCTCTGCCTGCCTGCTCCCCTGTCCTTTATGTTCCAGAGCGTTCTTGCACCTTGGCCAGAATAACTTTGCAGAAGCCCACAGATTCTTCACAGAAATCCTCAGGATCGACCCAACAAATGCCGTGGTAAGGTCCCACGAGAGCCAGGGGCTCACAGCGGGGGCCCGTGCGGTATCCACGGGCGTCTGTCCCAGCGGGGGTGTGGGTTCCTGGCAGGGCCAGCCTCGGCGTCTCCCCCCGCCACTCGCCGGGGTCCCCCGAGCAGACCGCCGGCGGCCGGGTCCGACCGTGTGTGTGTCCTCCCCTCCAGGCCAACAACAATGCCGCCGTGTGCCTGCTCTACCTGGGCAAACTCAAGGACTCCCTCCGGCAGCTGGAGGCCATGGTCCAGCAGGACCCCAAGCACTACCTGCACGAGAGCGTGCTCTTCAACCTGACCACCATGTACGAGCTGGAGTCCTCCCGCAGCATGCAGAAGAAGCAGGCGCTGCTCGAGGCGGTCGCCGGCAAGGAGGGCGACAGCTTCAACACACAGTGCCTCAAGCTGGCCTAGGACCCTCGCCCTCTGGAGCCCCGGGGCCTCTGTGAGCGGCGTGTGCGGGAGCTCCTACAGGAAACAACCGGCAGTAGATAGAACCTTTCGCGGGTGCAGGGAGCCGTCTTCGTGCAGAGCCGCGCGGAGGCCGGACTGCCGGGCAGCTCGTCCGCTGCAGCGAGCTCCGTGCCCGCAGCTCTGCCGGCGGTTAGGAGTCCGGGGCTGACAGGCTCTGGGGATGGTGGCAGGGGCCGCAGTGGCTCCGAAGAGGCACTGGGTCCCTTCTGTTTATTCTCGGAAGCCCGAGCTGCTTCATCTCGAAATTCTGAATATGCTCAGAGAAAAGCTGAAAACTGTCATAAACCGTCCTCCCTCTGTAAATCCCCGTACGTCTGGGCATAAAGGCAGAGAGACACCACGCAGACCGGCCTGCCCCTGCTCTCCTTCCCCCTCACATCGCACAACTACGCGCATCACCTTGATTCACCCAATTCCTTTCCAGCTGACGCCACAGCCCGTGGCCGGGCCCGGCGACAGGGCGAGATCCCACCGTATTTCTTCTGTGGTTCGTGCGTCACAGGGAGGAGAGAGGGGCCCCGAACGCAGCGCGCGCACGAGCAGGCGCGCTCAGGGGTCTTTCGGAGCCCAGCACGTGCCGATTCCGGTGGCTTTCGTCGCGCGGGTCGGAGCGGTCGCTTCCGTGTTCACAGAGTAGCGGGAGGCGTTTTCTGCTCTACGCGCCAGGTCCTCCGGCTGGTCTGATAAGCCAGGTGGCAGATGAACGGGAGAAAAGTTGACATACGTATGAGGGGCCCACGAGGACAGGAGCCCCAAGGACTAGCCAGGCGATTGAGGCTTCTGTGCCATCCTGAGCTAAGGCAGGGGCTGGGGGACCGGGGCTTCGGCGGGGCGAGCAGGGGATTCACAGAACTTTGCCCCCCTGGACAGGTAAGAGTTTATAGCTGGGAACAGCTCCCCCTCTGAGCGAGACCCCCCACCCAAGCCCTCCTACGTAGTTCAGGGAGAGGTAAATGTTCTCCTTAACCTGCTGCATCCTGTCTTCAGCTCGAACTGATCCATTTGCCGAAGTAGCCTATGGGTGGGGACACATATCCTCCGCCTGCCACAGTCCTACCTTTAACGTCTCCGGGAACTTCTGCCGCCCGGGGAACTGAGCAGCTCACCGACCTCATCTCTTAGTCCTGAGAGTAGCTTCGTTCCATTAAGCAGTTGGGCCTCATTTCGGGAGGCCGCTGTGCGAGAGGGCTGCCGAGTGGGGCCTGGGGCGAGTAACCGGTGCTTGCTAAGAGGCCTTTCTGTGGGGACAGCAGGTTTCGGGAGGCCGCTGTGCAAGAGGGCTGCCGAGTCGGGCCTGGGGCGAGTAACCGGTGCTTGCTAAGGGGCCTTTCTGTGGGGACAGCAGGAAGCCAGGCGGAGTCAGTGGCACAGGCCGCCGCCCACTTTCCGGGCCCTGGGGCTCGGAGCAGCCTCAGATGTGGTGAAGCCAGGCAGCGGCCATCCGACGGGTGGCCCTGGCCTGCGGTGTGACCGTCACTAGTGAGCTTTCCGCGTGGCTCACACAGCAGTGGGCAGAGACTGTCCACATGGGAGCCGGGGTGGTTTCCCCGAGTGTATGGGGGGGCGGGGTCCGCCATGGCTGCAGGAAAACGGCCAGTTCTGGTTCCCGACAGCCCCAGGTGAGCAGGAGGCGGGAACTCCAGTTTGGAGAGTTGCAGCCAAATGTAGGCGGGAAGTAGAAGTCGGGACCTGGTCCATTTCACAGGTAGAAGACAGAACCTCAGAGCCCATGAGCAGCACTAGACTCTGCGGTCCGCGGAGGCATGTTAGGGAAGCACAGGGTCCGCGCAGCCCCCCCACTTCCATCAGAGCAACCAGAGCAAGACTAAATCCGGTTCCCAGTGAAGTCGTTTCAGTGACCCGGCCTGGTTATTTACAGAAGTGCAGAAAACAGGGCTGACCGTATAGGCGCTATGAAATCTGCTTTGCTGGAACTTTCCATAAAAGGTCCTAGATGAACCTCAGAAGCCTCTGCAGACTAAGAACCCACACCAAGGACCTGCCGTCAGACTTGGCCCGCAGTACATACAGATTTAGGTGAATTCCTTTCTTCTCAAGGTCCCCAAAATATCCTGAGGTTCCTGAGCCTGCCAAGAAGTGCCCTTCCTTGCGGACCAGGCCAGGCTGCTGTTCCCCCAGGGTCTTTCTGGCTCCATAAAGTCAGCCTTAGTTGCCGAAAACTGATCATCTCAGAAACTTTACATTGCTTTCAGATAGAACGTTCTAGTCAGAGCCTCGTAATGTAACAAACCTTCTCAGTCCTGTCCTGTCACCAGAGTGGAATCTGAGCGCACTCACCACACATAAGGCCACTAAGATGAGAATACGAAGCTGGCACATTCTGGAGGGATCGGGTAGCAAGAAACATTGTTTCATTTTTGTTCACAGAGGTGTATCTGAGTAGTTGAAACCTTAAGAGAAGGTGGTTTCCTTAAATCTGGAAAAACAAAAGAACGGACGGTGTTTCAAAGCGGAAGTCACGGAATTATGGTTCTCCTGAATTCATGCAGCCCCATGGGGTACTTGTTCCGCTTGAATCCGTGATCCATTAGTTCCAGAAAGTCTTAGCTCACTTTTCGGATTGGAAGATTCTCAGAAGCCCATCCTTGTCGAGTCCGATCCTTGACTCCCTGAAGGTGCCTTTGCGGGAATGCCGTGGCCCCAGCGTCCCAGTAAAGCAGCGGGTCTGTAACCAGACAGGACTTCCATCGCCCGCTGTTCACGACCCCAGGAGAGTTCGTGATAATGGAATTGACCAAGCAAGGTACCTATTTCCGTACATTCTAATATAACTGGAACTACAACCAGCAGACTCCAGGACATAGTAGGTTTCTGGGAATTTCATGGAACTTATAGAACATACGCTCACCCCTATGGCGCAACCTAAGGAAGTTTATCGTCATGTATGTGACGTGCTTTCCATAGATTCCACACCACATAAGCCTACTTAACCCGACGTCATTCTCTGTGTAAGTGAGAGCCAATCTTGTGAGATGGTCCAGGGACCCTCTGGAAATTCTCAAAACTTAGTTCAGAGTCAGTGAAGGCCTTATTTAGAATTTGATTGTGGGAATTTTGTCCAGAATATCAGCACATTTGGACACTTGACTGAAGAGGGTCACAGACCATTGTCGAAAAGAGTACTTAATTAGGTCATCTTCAAAGTGTCAAAAACTTAAGGCCTGGTGCACAATCTTGGCTCCTTGGCACATTATTTAAAAGGTGTAAAGAGGGACGCCTGGGTGGCTCAGTTGGTTAAGCAGCTGCCTTCGGCTTGGGTCATGATCCCAGCATCCTGGGATCGAGTCCCACATCGGGCTCCTTGCTCAGCGGGGAGCCTGCTTCTCCCTCTGCCTCTGCCTGCCACTCTGCCTGCCTGTGCTCGCTCGCTCTCCCTCTCTCTCTCTGACAAATAAATAAATTTTAAAAAAAAAGGTGTAAAGGAACTTTCAGTCTTAACAGCAGACTGACCAAGAAAATTTCATTATAAGAGTAAAAACCAATTTTGTACCACTTGCTCTGATATTAAAACTAAATTTTAACCTTAGGCAGCTTGACTACACATTAAAATTTCTCTTCAAAGATTTCCTTTTCCAGGGACTCAGTCCATTAAGCATCTGGCTCAGGTCATGACCCCAGGGTCCTGGGATGGAGCCCTCCTCAGGGGCTTCCTGCTCGGCGGGGAGTCTGCTTCTCCCTCGCCTCTGGCCCTGCCCCCTGCTTGCGCGTGCATGTGCTGACAAATAAAACCTTTTTTTTTTTTTTTTTAAGATTCTTTTTCCACAAACCTGCAGCTTTCTTCGGCCTCACCAAAAGTGTATCTGCGTTCCTCAGACCTCCTTTTGCCAAAATCACACTTTCCTTGCATACGGGAATGTTTTCCTTATTATTTCTAGTAGCTTCGATCCCATTAGAATTCTTGAAGCCTGAGACATTTCTAGGGAATGCCAACAACGTTGTGAACTCTCACATCAGTATTCTCTAGATTGTAAAGCGTATGCCAGTTTGCCAGTTTCTAGAGACCTGGGCTTCCTGTTGGTACAGTTTGGTTCCATGTGGCACAAAAACGTGTTTGCTAATAGACACAGGTATCTTTTAGTTCCTCCCTGAAAGGGAGCCAAACTAGGTAAACCCATCCCTCTTCCCCCTCTGCTGAGAAACCTCTCCCCCAAGTCGGCATTTCCAAGCACTGCTCTGAGTCCTGGAGAAGCGGGGAGTAGAAAGTCTACACCGCAGAGGCACAGAGAGGCTCCAGGGTCTCTGGCTGGAGGTCAGGGGCTTAAGCACCTGTTCCCACACCCTGGCCGCCTGCTGCTGAAGGTTCCCTTCCCCGTTCTGAAGAGCAGAGCGGTCCCTCCCAGCGTCGTCCTCTTGCCGGATCTGTGGCCGCTGCGAACACAGGAGCAGGGGAGGTTTCAGGGCTCTGGTAAAGACAGACGGGCCAGGAGTTGCTTCTGGAGCCACACCTGTGTGGAAGAGCTCTGCAGGACCTCGTTCCCAGCCCCCGGAGAGCGGGAGCACCCAGCGGAACCCCCGCCCAGCTCCGTGACCTCAGGCTGCCGCTTTCCCTCTGGGGACACAGCTTTATTCTAGCTTGGGGGAAAGGCCTGCACAGAAACAGGTTTTAAAAAATGATCCTGTCAGGCTCCGGGTATCAGCTGTGATCCCAAGTCGGGCCACACCAGGGGTCCCCCTCGTATCTTCGTTATCGACTGATCTCAGGAGGTCCTCCACGCGAGGGCTCCGTGTCTAGGACATTCTCTGTGGCCTTGGACCCGGGCATCCCTGCAGCCTCTGGGGGCAAACGGGAGCAGCCGGGCTCGGTCAGCCTGTCTGACGTCTCAGGGGCCGCTTGTAAAAAGCTGCTGAGAAATTAAAGCTACCGCCGTCCTTCCAACAACGATTTTGGAATTTCTAAGTCTTTTGGAGGTTTCTGCATCTAATTAAAATAGGCATCGCGTTCGGTTGGATTTGGAGACCCTGCTGTTCAGTGAGCTGCTTCGGTGCTCGAGCACCCGACGGCCGCCCCCCTTCGTCACCGCGGGGGCCGAGTCCCCGACGGCTGGCCGCGGGGTGCTGGGGCCCTCGCTGCACGGGGCGTTGGCCCACGCATCTGCCTCCCATGTGGCCGCAGACGGGGTGCACCCACACTTGGGTCGGGCGGGATTTTGGAGCCCCCCCCCCCGCCCGCCCGCCCGCCCGGCCTGACCAAGCCCAGTTCTCAGGACACGACACAAACGTAGAATCTGCCATTCCCACGGCTTCCCACAGCTTCTGGGATCACAGTTCTAGAACAGACGTTAAGCCGGGATGCTGGAGGCGGGGTGAGCAATTCTTCGGACTTTGGAGGGAATTTGCACCGGATGTCCAATTCTGCCGTGGCTCCTTCGCTGGGTTAAGGGAGCCCCTAGCCGGGCCGCTGCACTCCGTTTCCACTTGGTCCTTCCCGCAGACCCGAGTGAGGCCGCGGTCTGGGACGGGCGCTCCCGAAGAGCCAGTTCAGAGGAACCGCCGCGTCAGAGCAGGGTGGAGGCTGCCGTCGGGAGGAAAGGTTTGCGGGCTGAGGGGCGGAGGCAGCCCCCGCGGAATGAGGAGGGGGCAGCCGTCCGGCCCCGAGAGCTCACGCTGGGCCAAACCGAGGCCTGCTGGGCGCCAGCGGGCGGGGGGTAACCCGTGTGTCCGGCTTCCTGGGAGAACGAGAGAACAGAGGTGCCTCCGGTGACCTGCCATTCTCGGACCCCAGGCGGGCGCTCCTGGAACGGGGCCCTCCCAGCACCCGCGAGACGACGGTGCCGAGGACAACAGCCCTTGGCAACTGGAGAGCTCGTGCGGCAGACAGCGCTGCGGTGGCTTCGGGCCGGTCCCCGGTCAGTTCAGCCAGCCGCGGGAGTGCCCCACCCGGCCAACCGCCCAGGGAGAACGCGCTCGCGCCACTCAAGGCCGGGCCGCTCGCAGGAGAAAGCGCATGAGAACAACACAGGGTTGACCGCCTCTGCCGAGCCTGGGCCTCTCAGAGCCAGACTGACGCCTTAGAGGAACGCGCCCCTGGGCTGGGGCCCGGGGTGGTTCAGGGCGCACCTCGCCGGGCGGAGATTCCCTTCAGGTTGGTGCGCGACCTGCTGTCGAGCGAACCTGTCCCGGGACCAGCTCACGCCCACATGGAGTCCCTGCGCGCGGCGAGCACTCCGCAGCCCTTGAGTGCGGCTCCGCGCCGGCCGGCCTCTCGCCTGTGGCTTCCCAGCGGCCCTGCCTCCCGGGCCCATCACGGCCAGCGGCACCGGTCCGCGGGGCGAGCTCCCCGGGCGGGGGCCCGAGTTCTGCCCCGTGGCAGCTGTGCTGTGGGACAGAAGTCTCCGGGAGGACAAGATCAATAGAAACCCAGCGTGCTTGGGACAGATGTCCGCAAACTGTCACAGCCTGTCACAGCCAAGGCGCGAGTGCTGCGAGCCCGCGCTCCTGCTCCGCGGAGTGCGCAAGGGCCCGGCGGTCTGTCCCTTCCCTGAGCCCCGCAGGCGGGCCCGGGGCTCCCGCACGGTACAAGCCCTCGCCCTCTGCGGGCCGCGCGGGTCGGAGGCCCCGGAGCTCCGGGCAGCAGCCGCGGAGGGAGGCGGGTCAGGGGACGAGACGTTTCTCCTGCGCCCGCCAGCTTCCTTGGCCTGATTATCTCACTGACGCACGAGGGAGGTGAAGGGCCAAGTTTGATTGTGTAGGGACGGGGGACCCGTAAGAACATGAGCCCCAGCAACAAGGCAGACGGTTGAGGCCCCCGTGCCATCCTGAGCTAAGGACGGGGACGGGAGCATTCGCGGGTCGTGCAGGTGAAAGCTCATGGCTGGTGACCAGTCTCTGAGCGAGGCCCCATCCGGACTCTCCGAGGGACTTGAGCGGGAAGGATTTGTCTTGCTTCTGCTGGGTCTTGACTGCCTTCAGCGCCAACCACTCCGCACGTGCGAGTGGCATTTGGGTCCCGTGTCCTGCTCCTCAGCAATCATTTCCTGCTTTTAAAGAAAATCTAAAGTACCTGAGAATTTCTTCACCAGGAAACTGCTGGCAAGACTCCTTTAAAGATGTAGCTCTTGGGGTGCCTGGGGGGCTCAGTCGTTAAGCGTCTGCCTTTGGCTCAGGTCATGATCCCGGGGTCCTGGGATCGAGCGCCGCATCGGGCTCCCTGCTCGGCAGGGAGCCTGCTTCTCCCTCTGCCCCTGCTTGTGTTCCTCTCTCACGGTGTCTCTGTCAAATAAATAAAACCAAAAAAAAAAAAAAAAAAAAAGGAAGTAGCTCTTGGGGCACCTGCATGCCTCAGTCCACAGAGCACGCGACTCAGTGCCCCGGTCAGGAGTTTGAGCCCCAGGTTGAGCACAGAGATTACTCAAAAATCTACTCTTCTAACACATTTTAAAATATAATCCATTTTTAAGACTGGAATATAGGGGCCTCTGGGTGGCTCAACCGGTTAAGCATCTGCCTTCCGCGGGGAGCCTGCTTCCCCCTCTGCCCGTCCCCTCCCTCCCGCTTGTGCACTCTGTCAAATAAAATCTTAAAAACAAAGACTGATATAAACATTTATTGCATTAAGCACAACTGTGTGTCCATCCATTTTTGTAGTAAAAACACACAAGTACAGTATCTGCCCGAAGAACAGCCTTATCACCTCTTAAAATACAGATTATACGTTAAGAGAAAGAGCCAAAAGGACTGAGATACTAAGGTTCTCAAAGCTTTCTCTTTGAGGAGGAAAGATAAAACCCGGTGAGGTCATTTGAATCCCTTCAGCTTGAGGGTTTTCCTCCAAATACGGCGGCTCTGGGGAGGTACGCGGGCCCACCCCTCCAACCTGGGCCAACAGCACGAGGGGTCCTGTGGGGGCCTGTGGGCCGCGAGCTCACCAGCCCCAGGTCACTTGTGCGTGGGGCAGGGGGTACGGCACAGACTCCTGCAGGACGGACCCCCAGTTCCCCGGGAAACTGGTCTCTGCGCCCCAGATTCACCCCCTTCCCCAGCCTCGTTTGCGTGACCAGCACCGCCAGGCAGGAGGGCACCAGGGCGGCTTGGGAGCCGCACTCAACCCCGCGGGCTGGGGACCGGGCGTCTGCAGGGCACCTGAGTGGCCACCTCGCCCCTTCAAGGCGGGAGAGGGAGCCGCTGCCCTGCCCAGGAGAGCCGGTGTGGTCCATCTAGTTCACACTTTCCCTTTATCTTAAGATTTAAGTAAACGCATCCCTAGACCGCATCCCAGAGCCAAGCACAGTGACCCACTAACCCTGAGTGCGCCCTGCTCTGCTGGACCCTGGGGACTGGAGGTGACATAGACCCGGACCAATCCCACCCCACTCCGTCAGGCACAGCGGAGACACAACCCCGTTGTCCTGGCAGCTGGTCGCCCTGGGGTCCACGTGTGCAAGCGTCCAGCGAGGGGGGGGGGCATGGGGGGTGCTCAGCGCCCATCGGCACTGAGTGGGGAGGAGGGGAGGGATAGTAGGGGGTCAGCGCCCCATGGCACATGGGTGGTGGCGCCTGCCGGTCACCAGGAGAGGAGGGGGCCCCACACGGCTCCACACCGCCAGCGCTGGGTCCCCCACCTTTCCTCCTCCCAGGGTTCCAGGCCCCAGCAGCAGAGGCCGGCCTGCCGCCCCGGGGTCTGGGGGAGGCTCCTGCCCAGCAACTCTCCCTCTCCCCTTCCAGGGTGGCCCACGCTGCCCCCACCTGGCCCTGGGCCACCAGGGTCGCTGTCCTGTTCTCAGGCCGGACAGGACCAGACCATGTGCCAGGACCGCCAGCGCATCCCGGCCACAGAGCACGACCCCGCACGCTCGGAAAACACTGAGCAGGGGAGGGAAGCGGCTCCAGGTGGGTTGCGCTGGACTCGAGGGCGGTGGAGGCTTCGGGCAGCCCCGAGCCACTGGCCCCGACCTGCTCTCACCCGAGGGCCGGCTCTGGGCTGTGGCTCTTCCTCCAGAGCCGCCGGCGTCGGCAGCTCCGGCAGACCTGGGCCCCCGCCTGGCTGCCCCAGCTCTGCAGCACGCGCCTGCTCGGCCTCGGGATCGTCGCGGGGCTGCGTGCGAGGCTCCTGTCGCCCGCTGGGGCCTGAAGCAAAACCACGCTCGAGGGAATTCCAGGGACGGGGACGGCTGAGCGGCAGAGCTGTTTGCACGGACTCGAGCTTTCTGAGCAACTAGTACAATCCCGGACGGGAAAATCGGCACCTGCCCTTCGGGGGCCGTCGGGCTTCGTCCTCCTCCTCCTGGGCTGTTAAGCGAAAAGCAACTGGACCCTGGTTTCCTCCGCCCCTGGCGTCTGAGCGACTCCGGCGTGTCCTGTGTGCTGCACACGAGGGCTCTTCCAGTGGAAAGGTCACACAGGTCACGAAGTTTAGCAAGGCCGGCGAGCCACTAAGTAGCAGGCGTCGGGCACCCGGCAAGAGACAGGAGCACCGGCCCCTGCAAGAACACCAGCCCACGCCCCTGCCCCGGGGGGGGGTCCCTCTGCTGGGCTGTCCTTCCAGGTCTCCACGCGGCCCCCCAACCAAGTCCTGCGGGGCCCCCGGAGCACCCCCTCCCCATGCGGCCTCGCATGCTGCAGGGCGCCGGGGGCGAGCTCACCAGGGTCCTGCCGGGGCTCCAGGAGCTGGAGGAGTTGGCGCGCGTTTGCTGGGAAGGACAGGATAGTAGACGTGGCCGGCTTTGTGGCCAGGAGCCGGCTCGGCACCAGCTCGGCTTCGCTTGGTCTTTGCTTTGGAGCCTCCTGAAGACTAGCGGCCACCGTGAGCTCGCAGGACGTTCAGAAACCAGCTACGGGCCGCAACTGGCCGAGGGGCTGGAGTCTGCGGGCCCGCGTTCTAGAACACCAGGCACGCAGCACGCGCCCCCAAGAGGGTTTCTGCGTGAATGTCCCATTCTCCTCAGTCTGACAACAAAGGGACTGAGCGTGTGGGATCTACACGCCATGAACCGTGTGGCCTTGTTAAGCAACTGGGATTTCGTTTCCTTCTTCTTAGGGGCTTACAGGGCTCGTTACTTCATCAGCCTTCTGTTCCTCACCGTCCCCAAGCGTTTGTTCCCACGAAGCAGGCAGACTGTGTCCCCCTCTGGCCCCAGCCCTCCACGGCTCTCCATCCCCAAACCAGGCTGCCCCCCTCCTGCAACCAGGGTCCCAAATTCAGGGAGGTCTGTCCCCACCACTCCCGTACCACGTCTCCACTGCGTTTCAGCCACCCTGGCCTGCAGCCAAGGGCCGCCTGCCCCGCCTGCTGCGGGGCCCGTGCACCTGCTGCGTCCCACAGCTGGCAAGCTGTGCCTCCAGCGTCACACTGAATGACGTCCCCCAAGAGTCGCAGATTGAACCCGTCATCCTCCGTGAGGCAGGATTTGGAGAAAGACCCTCGGGAAGTAACTAAGGTCAAGTGCGGACCAAGGGCTGGTCCGGTGCCAAGAGGACCAGCGTCCTTGCGAGAAGGGAACGCACGTCGCCTCCAGCCACGGAGCAGGGTGCCCAGGCCAGTGACGGGGGTGTGGGGCTCCAGGTCACATAGCACGAGTCACGTGTGCACACCACCGCACAGGTGTGCACGGATCACTCATTCGGCCCTCCCTGGGCTGCTCAGGCCTGTGCCCCACACCCTCCCCCTTGGAGGCCTACCCCCCTCCCCCACCCCAGCCGTGAGCCCCTTGAGGACCAGGTCGCACCAGTGCAGGGGGCCTAGACTCCCTAGTTCTCCAGCCACCATCTGGAGGAGAGGGTCCCCCACCCCATGGGTGGCTCCGGCCTGACAGGGCAGGTGCCCCGTGAAATGCTGGAGTTGCCCCACGCAGCCCTGGAGGCAGGTGCAGCCCCCCTCCCCCGTGTGACAGGTAAGGACCCACAGGTGGCACCAAGATTGAGACCACCCTGACCCCGCCGGCCCCACTCAGCCCAGGCCAAGCCGGGGGGTACGGACTCAGGGTCTACACTGCACCACGGGCCCCCGCCAAGCACCTACGCTGAAGACTACGAAGCACTTGATCAAACAAAGACTCTGGTTAGTAGCTTCACGGATCACCTGCCCGAGCGACCAGTTGGAGGTATTGGAGAAAGACATCCCGTGGAGGTCATCTCTGCTCTTACCTTTCCGTGGCTGCTTTAAGCAACACCGTGGCTCCTAGAGCCCACCGTGGCCGTGGACAAGAAACAGAAGACACTCATCAGGGAGGGACAGGGACGGGACGGGCGCTGTTAGGGAACCTGCGGGTGGGGCAGAGCGCAGACCAGGAGGGCGGCACGCAGAGGCCGGAGGCGGACAAGGGCAGCCTGTCACTTTGCATGGTGGCCTGGGGCACAGCCAGCCCCCCGCCCGGTCTCTGGTGCACGAGCCAGCTGCCAGGTGGGACCTGCAAGCTCCCGGCAGGGGGTTCCTGGGACGCGGAGCCATCTCCTTCAGCCCTTATGGGGGGGACCCATCCCCCCACCCTTTCCCAGGCTCCTACTGGCCCAGGCAAGAGGGTCTTTCTCCCCCTGGGGACTGGGGGGCAAGTGAGGTTCCTCCACTCCATCCTGCCAGAGGAGGGGGGACCCCAGCCAGGCTGGCCCCAGGCCCAGGCCCGGGGCAGGGCTGGATGCTCACGCTGCCCACAGGATCGGGTGACCTTCTGAACCTTAGGCCGGGGCCTCCGGGGTCACGTGCGAACAGGATCGCTCCGCACGAGGTTCCCAGCACGAGAGCGGCACAAGGTCGACGTGAGCACAAGTCTTTCTAGGAAGTGGATCGCATCTTCCGCAGGACCCACCGGGAGGTCACTGTGCAGGCAGCGTTGTGCGGGAGCGGACGGCGTCACTGGAGCCGACCCTGGCCTTCCTGCCCGAGACCGCCCCCACCGACGTCCCCGCAGCCGGGGGCACGGGAGGTGGGAAGGGACAGCCAGGGGACTGGTGACCGGGCTGAGGGACCACACAGGAGCACCTGGGGCCCCCACGTGTGGCCCGCAGGACCCTACAGCCACCCCTGACAGTAGGCTCCGCTCACGCTCAGGGAACCTTACGTGAAAGGCCACGTCAGAAAGAACAAGACCAGGTGCCGAAGGGTCCACAGCCAGAGGGATGCCCAGGGCGGAGCCACGAGGAAAGGGTCCTGGTCTGGGCGTCAGGGACGGGGGCAGCACCCACAGGACCCCAAGACGGTTGGAAATGGCAGGGGGTGGCAGGGTCAGCCTCAGAGAATTCCCGCCAGAGCCACCCCCTACCCCTGGTGTGGGGGGCGGCTCCCCCTGCACATGGGCCGCCCTTGGCCACCTGCTTCCACCCTGGTCCTCCCCCATGACCTTCCCCCGCCACCCCCCAGAAGGCACAGGCCGGAGCCTCCTGCCCCTGCTGCCCCTCACGACTCCCGTGCGGGTTTCCTGAAGCTGCCGCGGGAAGTCAGCAGGAGGGACTGAAGGCGACACTGGGCTGTCCCTCTCACAGCTCGGGGGCCAGGTGTCTATACGCCCGTTTCCTGCAGGCTCTAGGGGCGCCCCCGTCTCTCGCCCCTTCCAGTGTGTGGCCACGACCTCCGCCCTCACACCCCCCCTCCCGCGGGAGCCTCTCCCGTCTTACGGGGTCCCCGTCCGGAAGTCAGGGCCCACCCTAACCCAGGAGCACCTCATCGAGATCCTCACCACGGCCGCGAAGCGCCTGTTTTCAAACAAGGTCCCGTGCTGGGTCCCCCGCTGACGTCACGCTGGCTGATGGCTGTTGCCCCCATGCCCCCTGCTCTGCGGCGAGCGTGCATGGACGACAGCAGGTGCATTCAATATGCTACGACTTGTCACACCTGCCACGTCCCGAGCCCCTCAGGGAACCCTCCCCGCGGCCCTGCTCCCCTTACAGAAGACAAGTCGGGACACAGAAGCTGAGAAATCGTCCCACAGCCACACAGCTCCGCGGGCAGTGGAACCGGGACGGCCTCGTGGAAGGGTCCGGCATCTGCCCGCTCAGCCGACGGGGCACCCACCACCTGGGGGCCCGGCAGGGCTCCCTTTCTGTCCTCTGCGCCCCTGGGAAGCGTGTGGAAGTGGAGGCACCTCTCACCCCTCGGAGGATCCCGGGGGCTGGGACCGTGGGGAGGCCCCGGGCAGCTCAGACGCCACGACGTGGCCGCAGCTGGAAGGCCCGGGGCGGCAGGACTCGCCTCTGGAAGACGCATCTCCCGTGCCTGGCTCGGCCACTGTCCCGTCTTGGTCCCTGGGCCCCACCGCGCCCCCCACCGTGCCCTGCGAGGGCGACCATAGCGTCAGGTCCCACCGCGGCTGTCCCACCTGAGCCCCGCGCGCGCACAGGAAACGCTCAGGCACGAAAGCAAGCCCCCTCGACCTCCGTCACCTGTTAGAGTCCACTTGGGCTTCGGGACAGGCGACTGGGGGGCCCCGGGGACTTCGGGGAAGTTTGTGTAAAATAAATACAAGCACGTTTAACACGGGAAAGAGACTCAACTATAGCGACAACAGAAGAGCAAAGAAGAGGGTCTTGAGGGTCTTGGAGAAGCTCACGTCCTTCCAGAACACGCCCGACATCCCTCGGCGAGGTCGCTGTGCACACAGGCCCCAGGGCCCAGCTGCAGCGACAAGCCAGCTCCAGACCCTCTGGCCTGGGGTGTCGGCCGGGATGGCTCCCAGTGCCCTGGCCCCACAGCCTTCAAGAGGAGGCTTTGAAAAATGACGCCCTAAGGCAGAAAACTGAGAATAGACAGAAATTCAGAAAAGGGCTCGTACTCCCAGGGACACGGGCCCCAGCTTCCTTCCAACTGAGCGGACAGGCGCAGCCGCGCTGGGACACCCCGTCCCCCGGGTCCCCGACCCAGCTCCTCCCCCCGCCCACGGGCCTTTCCCTCCTCAGCCCCAGCCAATCCGACCGGAAGGACAGACAGCTGCGAAGTTTCCAGCATCCTTGCCCAGGGCTGGGTGCAGGCACACACACGCGCGCGCGCACACACACACACACACAACCACTTGGGACATTTTTCCGCTGAAGATTTCCCCCGCAACTTCGCCAGCCTGTCGAGTCCAGGTAAGTAACACTGCTCGTTTCCAACTTCGAGCATGAGTCACTTTCTCCAGCAGCCGGGTGGGCGCGCTCTTGTTCAGGGAGGAACGTTCACACCTGGGGGAGGCCTGGTGGGCAGCCTGGAGGCGGAGGCAGAGGCTGGTGTTCTTACCAACAGAAAGAGCTTAAATTCCAGATTCCCAAAGGGAAGCTTTTCAGCTTTTTTTTTTCTTAAAGATCTTATTCATTTGACAGAGACACAGCGAGAGAGGGAGCACAAGCAGGGGAGCGGGAGAGGGAGAAGCAGGCTTCCCGCCGAGCAGGGAGCCCGATGTGGGGCTCGATCCGAGGACCCCGGGATCATGACCCAAACTGAAGGTGGACACTTAGCAATGGGGCCACCCAGGTGCCCCCAGTTTTTCAGCTTCTGCCGCCCATGTGCGGTGGGTGCACGTACACCCCCCAAACTCACATGGTGAAGGCCGAGACCCCGGGGGATGGCGTGAGGAGGCAGGGCCGCTGCGGGTGACGGGGTAGGGGAGGCCGTGAGGGCAGGGCCTGCGATGGGATTCCTGTCTGAGGAGAAGGGCAGTTCCGGAGCCACCGCCCCCTCTGCCACGTGAGGACGAGCAGGCAGTCCCCTGCGAGACCCCCGTCACCCAGCGCCCAGACCTGCAGGAAACCGAGGGGGCGGGCAAGCCCCAGCGCGGCGTTCTGCTCCGGCGGCTCACCGCCTGCCGCAGAAGCTTGGAAGCGAGTCGGGGCGGCTCCTGAGGGGCACAGAACGCGGAGGGCACCAGGGGCCATGGGTTCTGTTCCAGAGCTGTGGCCTCCAAAGTCCACGTGTATCTTTTTTTTTTTTTTTTTTTTTTAAGATCTTACTGTCAGAGAGCGAGAGAGAGCACAAGCACGGGAGCAGCAGGCAGAAGCAAGGGGAGAAGCAGGCTCCCCGCAGATCAGGGAACCCAAAGTGGGGCTCGATCCCAGGGCCCTGGATCATGACCTGAGCCGGTGGCCGATGCTTCGCCGACGGAGGCCCCCAGCCCGCATGTAATCCCGATCTGGCTCTTTCTGGGAACTAAAGGATTGCCGTGGGGCTATGGGCTCAGCAGGCACAGGGCCCAGTGGCCCGGGCAGTGCACTGTGCCGATGGGTCTCTCGTCTCCCTAGACGGACCCAAAGCCACTGTGCCGACTGTGTGAGATGTTTTAAAACCCGGGCGGACCCGCTCCTCTAACAAAGCAGGGAAAGCTGGGTGGTTTCTTTTCCCAGGCGTGGAGCTCAGGACGTCTGTGCTCGCTCAATCCAGAACTTACACGCCACACGCTGGTCTGACTTCACACCCACAGGGTCTGCGGGACGTGGAGGGCACTGTCTGGGGCGTCGCCCCGGGGCCCCCCGTGCAGCCCCTCGCAGCAGGACTGCTCAGTGGGCCCGTCCTCACCCAAGCTGCCACCCCAGCTGCGGCCACCCAGGACCGTCGCCGGGAAGCACAGGGACCAGAGCTGGGCAGAAGCGGGACAGCAGTTTTCTGCTGTGCAGAGACGTCCTACCTGCAAAGGCCGGGAAGACCGGCGTGCCAGAGGCAAAGACCGGAGGAAGTGGGGGACGCTCCCGTCCCTTCACCCAGATGCGGTCCCGTGTGTCCTGCCAGCCTTGCGCTTCCTGCTGGAAGCTCCCTCCTGGGTTTGTGCCTGTGGCGAGCAGCTCGCATCACGCACGTGGCGTGACGCACGTTCCGTGTTGGAGACCAGGCGGGTGCCAACCGCGAGGGCTGAGCCTCGGGCGCGGACATCCAGCCACCCCCCAGGGGGCACATCTCCTTCCAGCACCTTCTCACGGGCCGGGGGGCCACCCCCAGCCCTCAGCCCCCTGCTCCCCGGCCCCGGCTCTGTTCCCGTCCCGCTCGCCCACAGGCCTGATTCCACCGGTTTCCGCTCCTCCCAAGCTCTGGGCCGCCAACAGCACCTCCGTGGGCGGAGGGCAGCGCCACCGTCGAGGACTTATACTTACTCTAGCCACGATCGAGTCTGCGACACAAGTGACTTCAACCCAAGTTTTACGGCAGTTAAAAAAAAGGATACACTTACCCTCACTCACAAGGCCGCCCGCGGCTTATCTGCCCTTAATAAAAGACAAATGCTTTGGGGCCGCCCGAGCGGCTCAGTCGCTTGAGCACCTGCCTTCATCTCAGGTCATGACGCCAGGGCCCCGTCCAGCTCACGCTCCGTGGGGAACCTGCCCGAGATTCTCTCCCCTCCCGCCCCCATGCTGTCTCTCAAATAAATAAATCTTCAAAAAAAAAAATAAAAATTTTAAAAGGACGCATTTGCAAAGTAACGTCCACGGAGATCTGGTGCAGTGAGCGGGCGTCTCTCTCAAGTGACAACCGCACGAACAAAGGCGGCGAGCAGGGCTGCTCTACTGGGGAGGCCGACCTCCGTGCTCCCCGGGAGGACTCGTCTCTGAGCCCTAACGGCGATGCCTTTACGAAGGACCCATCCTCTGCGACACTCCCCTTGGACGAGCGCCCAACCCCGCAGGAGCGCTGTCGTCAGGAAGCGCCTCCCCGACTTCCCCGTCAGGGGTGGACAGAGCCGGGTGGCCCGTCACCATCCTCCCGCTGCCCGCACATGCTCCACTCCTAAAACTGAGTCTGCGGGATCGTCGAGACTTGTACGTGGGCACACGTTCCCAAGACCCACGTGGAGGCAATGAAAAAGGCATTTTAATACGAAGATTTTAATCCAGTTTTACAAAATCCTTAAACCAATCTCCCTTCAAAACATGAAGTTGATTTGGGATTTTTCTATTATTGTAACAAATTAGGCAAAACTGTATCTCAGAATGATTGAGGAAAAAGATAATGCAGTAGTTTTCCTATTAAAGTCAAAATCTGCTTGTAGAAGAGTTAACAGGTAAACCCACCCAGAAATCTCCGTGAACAAATGCTAATGCAGGTAAAATAACAATCCAGAAGCACCAGAAGCCAAGAGCGTAAGATCAGGGCAGCTACTGAGTTTTGAGCAAGAAAGTGGCGTCAGCAGCTCCGAGGACCCCCACTCACGGGGCAGCCCCCCCCGGCAGCACTCCCCACCCAGTCCTGGAGACGAGGGTCTTCTCTCTGGCCAGTCCTGTCCCCGCCCGTGACGCCTTCTCACGAGGCAGGCACCGCGCAGCCGGGCATCTGCCTGCAGTCCCAGAACCGGTCAGACGGAGCAGCCCGGGCTCACCCACTGGGGAGGGGACCCTCATTCAGGCTGACCTCGCATTAGGGGAAGTGAATGTGGCTTGTCCACCGCCCGAGGCGCTGCCACGTAAAAATCACTTTTACAATAAAGCTCCCTCGTTAAACACACTGATCGGATAGTCTTGCCAAGGAAAGCTCACCCGGCCCCACGTCTACGGCGTAAGAGAAGGACAAGCTCTCTGCTGGGGTTCAGGACCAGGGCGAAGGCCGTCTGGCCCCCGAGCTCCGCGCTACACTGTCTGAGCCAGAAGCTCCAAGTACCGGCCCCGGGCCTCGAAGTGGTCGGCGGGCCGGTTGTACGCCGTCCACACAGGTTCGCCCACAAACAGCCGCATGGCCTTCACGTAGTTCTGGAAAACAGACACGTTGGGATGAGAACCCCGCCTCCCAGACAAGGTCGCTGGCCACGTCGGTGGTCCTAGCTGCACACGTTCTCCCCGCAGAACCAGGGGGCACCAGCTGCCGGGCCGGCAGGCCTCAGGCTCAGGCAGCAAGGCCTCTGCCGCAGGGGTTCGGTGCTGAACCCCACTCTCCACAACCTGCCGTCTGCGCAGACCCGCACGGACCCGCCCGCCCGCGCCCCCGGTCCCGCTGCGGCCCTCACGCTCGGCAGGGCCCTCGGGCTGCTGAACACCAGGGAGGCCAGCGTGGCACTGCCCCACAAAAGCAAAAATGGGGGGGGGCGCCAGGGTGGCTCCATGGGTTCAACATCTGCCTGTGGCTCAGGTCATGATCCTGGGGCCCTGGATCAAGCCCCACAATGGGCTCCCTGCTCAGTGGGGGGTCTGCTTCTCCCTCTCCCTCCCCCTACTTCTGAACTCTCTTTCTGTGTCAAATAAATAAAATCTTAAAGTAAAAACGTAGACATCTTTTAATCCCATTTTGGCTTTTGGGAATTTTACCCTAGCAACGACCTCCCATGTGTGGTCACAAAGGTAGGAGGCTCCGGGTCCCCGCACCGGACAGCAGGAAGGGACCGGACAAGGCTGCTGGCCGTCAGCGGGGCCGCCCACGTGGGCAGGAGCCAGCGGTGGGGACAGCGGCAGCGGGGACAGCAGCTCCAGCCGGCCCCTTGGGGCAGGGCACTGGGGAGCACGCTCCCACACGCGGGCCAGGGCCCTCGCGGCCGCAGCGCGCCCTCCTACCCGCTCGTCCAGCGAGAAGCGGTGGTAGATGCCCGCAGGCAGGGTTATCATGTCCCCCTTCTCCATGAAGATGCGGATCCAGTGGTCCTCTTCGTCCCGCACGTCGAAGTAGCCGCTGCCGTCCAGGACGTAGCGGATCTCGTCATCCAGGTGCAGGTGCTCCTCGTAGAACACCTTGATCTGCGAGGACGGAGGGGGCGGCTCTGAGGCGCGGCGGCCGTCCAGCAGGAGCCGGGACCAGGGCCAGGCCGCCGGGCTCAGCAGCTCAGCAAGCCTGGCGCGGGGCCGGCAGCGGACAGAGGACGAACAGACGCGGCCGCTCCACGTGCCCACAGCAGTCCCAGGTCTCCGCGGGCAACACCCCGCGGCTGCCGGTCCCCCGGGACGCGCGCAGCCTGCACCTGCCCCACAGCTCACGGCTCCGGGCCCTGAGGACTCCCTCGCCTGCGGGGACCCGTCCCCTCCTGCCGCACACTGGGTCTCCCGCGCCGCACACGCGCGGGCACGCGGCCATCACGGGCTTCAGACACGTGTGCGGTCACGCCTCCCACACGCACACGCCACCCACGCGCGGTCATCGCACAGCCCACACGTCATCCACAGAGCACACCACAGCATTTCCAGAAACATCTCCCTTGTTCAAATGGTTCGTTTTTCAAAAAGTCCTAATCCCCCTAAAACAGAGTAAAAATACCCAGATGCGGAGCAGGGCCGAGGGAGCGCAGCACGTGCCCCGGACCCTCCGCAAGGCCTCACCCGCGTCCCTGCCTGCGCGCTCGCGCCTCCCCAGCCCCCCGCCGCGCCGGGGTACCCGAAGCTTCCCTCTGGGACGCTTACACGGCTCTGGAAAACCCGCAAAGAGCCGCGAAATCGCCCCTTTCGCGAGCAGCCCACTAAGGCCGGTGCTGACGCGGGGCTCACGGGCCACGGAGGGGACGGGCCGGCCGGCGCGGACCCCAGGCCTCTGCCGTCCCGAACCGGAACGGGCACCGGGCGACCCCGGCCGCAAACACCCCGGCCCACCAGCACCGCCGGACCCCGTGCCTCGGGCAGGTGGCCCCAGCACGGCGGGGACGCGAGAACCTGGTCGCTGCACGGACTAGGGTCAGCGCCAGCCTCAGGCGGGGTCAGACCCGCGCGGCCCCGGCCCCGGCCCGGCCGCCGCAGCCAGGCCGCAACGAGCGGGGGCCGCAGAGCGCGGGGGTCCGCGCGGGGACCGGAGGCGGCCCACGGCGGGAAGGCCCGCGGCGCAACACCGGTTTCTCTCAGCAGAATGCCCCGCCTCGCCCGCTGACCCGTCTGGGTTCCCGGGTTCCAGGGACGGGGACCAGGAAGGGCGGCTGATCCCGGGCCCGGGTCAGGGGGCGCGGGCGGCTCCGCGGGTCAAGTGGTGCTTCCGGAAACGCCGGCCGCCGCCCACGGGCCGGGAGCGCTAGACGGGCTGGGACAACCCGCACATCGGGCTGGGACAACCCGCACATCGGCTGGGACAACCCGCACATCGGCTGGGACAACCCGCACATCGCGACGACTCGCCGTCGGGCCTGTAACCCACGCCCGCCGCGATTCAAGCCAGAACCCGGGGCCCACCCTGGGGCCAACAGAAGGGAACGGGCAGCCTCTCCCCGCAGCCCGAGGCCAACTCACCCCCGCGGGGCAGGCGGTCACCGTTCTGGGCAGTGACAGCGCAACGATCCGGGCAGGATCAAGATGTCCCGCGAGCACGGAGTGAAAGTCTGAGGAGAGACACGGCGCGTAGAGACCCAAAGTAACTCCCCACGGACTCCGCAGCAGCTCTGAGGGGGAGACGCTAAGTTCCCAACGAAGAGCCTGACGGACTCAACCTGACCAAGTTCCCCGTCAGCCAGGAAGGGTCCTGGACACCGCGCGGCTCCGGCCAGCGACGCAAGGCTGGAACCTGATCCCGGAACATCTAACACAAACCGCGAGGCGGGAAGGGCCTGACTCAGAAACGGCAGAGAGAAGCCGGCGGCAGCAAGTCTTCTTCGGGGCAGGAGCCACTCTGGGGACCAGGACGACGGAGGACTCAGTCCCCACCGCTGACCCGCTGACGGCACACGGGGCTCCGCGACGCGGAAGACAGAGCAGCGCTGGCGCTCGGGTGGCTCGGTCCACTGGGCGTCCGACTCTTGATTTCGGCTCCGGTCACGACCCCAGGTTGTGAGATCGAGCCCCACACCGGGACCTGCGCTGACTGCGCAGCCTGCTTAGGATTCCCTCTCCCCCCTCCCTCTTTTCCTCCCCATTCACTAAAAAAATAAAAAATTAAAATTAAAAAAAGGAAAGACAAAATCACTGCCAAGAAGGTGGGTCATCTAAAATTCATGGCAAAGCACACCACGTAAATCAGAGAGTTCATGACCCGGCAGGGCACCCGGTGAGAAATGCCATCATCTCGTAGGCGCCCTAAGACTCGTGCCCCGCCCGCCGCACACTCGGGCGCAATCACAGCGCGTGTGTCTGCTGCGCCCGGGTTCTCGCGCCGCTTTTGTTCTCAGTCCAATCTGCTGGTCCACCTGCCGGCCTCCTTCCTCCAGAACACACACACACGACGTCCAAGCCGATGGGAGACTTTCCCCAGATCTACCAGAGGACGGGAGTCACAGGATGAAATGCCACCCCGAGCCCTGAAACTGGGGGACGCGGGCCCCGCGCGGGTAAACTGGTGCCACGCCAAGCGGTCGTCCTGGCAAACTGCGCAGGCTGAGTGCGCGCCAGCTTCCAAGTGGGAAACACCTGGGAGCCCAGGGGTAAGGGAAGCGCCACAGTTCTGTGGCTTTTGTATCTAGAAGTCCCATCAGGTTCTCAGGATGAAGATTCCAGAAATATCCTTTCACGTTGCAGGCAATGGGAGGGGAAAAGTAGCCATTTTTAAATACTCCCAGAACATCCTGCACCAAAGGCCAGTCCTCCCAGGGAAGTACTTATCTGACTTGTGGGAAGACCCTCTGCAGTCCCCTCCAGCGTAAAGGGAGAAAGAAAAGGCCACAACAGAAGAACCAAGCCCACTGGAGACTGGCCTGAATGGTGACAGCACAGAGCACTTCTCCTCCCCAACAGCTGACCGCATGACAGGGCTCCAGAAGAGTAACAGTGACTTAAGGCTTTGAAAGAACATTCCGTGTGAGACACAGAATCTACGTGAAGAAGAGCGCTTAAAGAAACAAAGACACCAGGGGAGAAGAAACAAAGACCCCAGGGGAGAAGAAAATCCAGGGAACTAGAAGAAACCAAACCCCTGGCACCAGCAACAGCAAATGGAACTCCAGCCAGATAACACAAACCCTCACGCTAAAGGCTGTGGTTCCTCTTAACAGACGCGACACTCTGGCTTTAACCAAAATGACAGGGCACGCTAAACGCTAAGAAAAAATCATCTCTAGAGACAAAGCAAGCATGAGAACCAGACAGAGGTGTGACACACATTATGGAAATTGAAGCTCAAGATTACATAGCCGGTAAGTGCTGGAGCCAGAATTTAAAACTTTTATCTGTTTATTTGACACAGAGAGAGGGGAGAGAAAAAATTATTTATGTGACACACAAGCAGGGGGAACAGCAGGAGGAAGGAGAGGGAGAAGCAGGCTCCTCACTGAGCAGGGAGCCCGATGCGATCATGACCTAAGCCAAAGGCAGACTCTTAACCAACTGAGCCACCAGGCACCCCAAGAAACCCACTTTAAAATAAAGACACAAATGAGTTAAAAGCAAACTTTTAGAGAAAGAAACACCATGTTATACAGTAAATCAAAAGCTCAGGGAGCTACATTAATTTCAGACACCGCAGACGTCAGAACAAGGAAAATCATCAGGGACAAGGGGGATATCGTGTAATAAAACAGCACAACCTCTACGAGGACATGAAAATCTAGAACATGCTCCCAACCACAGACATCAAAACACACAAGGCAAAAAGTAACAGAAGGAGAAGGACACATGAATCCACTATTTTAGTTGGAGATTTCAACACCGCCCAAGTCCACTTAGCAGAAAATCAGAAATAGTTGCTGAGTCGCACCACCAGTCCACATCCGTGGGATGAGTCACCCAGCAACAGCAGATGCACACTCTTCTCAAGCTTGCACGGGGTATTCACTAAGATAAACCGTGCTCTGGCCCAGGAAGTAGCCTCAATATATTTACAAGGACTCAAGTCTCACAAAATACATTCTCTGATTACAGTGGAATTAAATTGGAAGGCAAGAAAAGTCAAATCTCTGGAAAAGTCCCCATATAACTGGAAACTAACACATATCAAAAAACCCACAGAGGTCAAAGAAATCAAAAAGGAAATTACTTTGGAAATATTCTGAACTGAATGAAGATGAAAACCATTTGAAATGTGTGTGACGGCCCTAGAGAGGTACTTGGAGGGGATCTACAGCACCGAGCGCCTGTTGAAAAAGAAGCTGCGACTCCATGACCTCAGCAACCGCGTTAAGGAATTTGAAAAAGTATGGCTCAGTCAGGTGAGCGTCTAAGTCTTGACTGCAGCTCAGGCTGTGATCTCCGGGCCGTGAGATCAAGCCCCACATCTGGCTTCCTTCTCGGTAGGGGCCTGCTCGGGACTCTCTTCCTTGCCCTCTACTCCTGCCCCCCCTCCCCCCGCATGCTCTCTCAAATAAATAATTAAATCTTTAAAAAAAGGAAAAAGAAAAAACAAAGAGAAGCTTGTGTTTAATGGGAGTGAATGTAACAACTCCCCTCTTCAAAGAATTTAGAGCTCCCTTACCTTTTCTTCATAATTTGGTAGTTTATCCTTGCATATGGTTATTATGTCCATCCAGCAGTAGTTTCTCTCTTTTCGGATCTTTTCCAATTCTGGATCATTCTCATATTTGTCAGCATCCAACTATTAGAGTTAAAACAACAAAAAGGAGGTCACATTAATGCAAATGAAAAAATGTTCTCTTACTGGATTTCCAGTATGATTCCACTGTAAATCATCCAGTCCTCTGTCAACTGCAAACTAACCTTCCTTCCCCTCCTGTCTCTGTTTCTCTGGAGGGCTTCCCCATTCTCTGGTCCAGCTAAGGAGAGTGCAATTGTACTTAATTCCTGCCTCCCTTCTCCCCCGCAGTTCTTCCTGGGGGATTCTACATTCGCATTCTAGTCCCACTTCCAGGAGCCCAGGTGAAGCACCCATGACCAAGCCTGTCCAGGGTCACCAACCCCACCTCCACCCCAGTCCTGTTCCTCCAGCACGAATCCTCTGCAGGTCTCTGATCTCTCTGTGACATCTCTTTGGTCAGCTGCTTCCTGGGCTCTGGAAGCCTACAAATAAAACCCAAGTTCATTACACTGGGATGAGAGCCCTTCCATCGTGTGGCCCCAGTTGCCTTTTCTACTCCTCTGTCCCTATCACTTGTTTAAAAACAAAAACAAAAACAAACTTCATTCTAAACCAAACAGATTTGCTACTCTCCAAAAGAATCTTCACACCCCCACACCCTTGCTCCCGACAGCTTCCTGCACCTAGAAAGCTCCTTCATCGTCATTCATCACAACGGGTCACGGTCCCATTGAGTCGAGGGCAGACACTTGAGGCACCCCTCAAGATCCCATTCTAACACGTCTGTGGCGAAGCACTCGCCAGGACCCCAGCCAGAGTCAATCTCGCTCCCACCTCAAACTTCAAATGAATTGAGCTCACCTTGCATTATGCCGCGATAAAATGCACATTTTACCACAACTCCTGAAAGGCAAACTCCAGAATATCTTAAAGTACTGGTCCTCGACACGTTAGTTTCTACAAAGATGCCTCCCGAAAAGTCACCAAACCCACCTGTGATCCGCACGGGACCGCCCCAGCTCAAACCATCTGTCCCTGCTGCGCCCCTAACAACAGACGTGCAGAAGTTCTCCGTCGTTCCCACTGACCGAGAACAGCTCTTACCAAGGAATATAGAATATGGAATATGGAAACGCGCACAACCCAGAGAGAAAACATCATTCACTTATTTACGTTTAAGGATACTTCATGCCGCACACAGGGCTTGAACTCGCCGCCCAGAGATGGAGCGTTGGAGGCTCTGCCGGCTGGGCCCGCGGCGCCCTGACTTACCCAGAGCGCGGCCAGAGGGTCGGAGGAAGCGGGTCTGACCCCGCGGAGGCTGGAAGTCCTCTAACAGGTGGCCGCTCCGCCCCTGGGTACACTCCCAGGTCGACCCAGATCCCGATCCGCAGGAAGAACCAGTCCCCGTTCGGCGGCAGACAGACCGGCCGCGGCGGGCAGGGTGGACCACCGGACCGCCCCAGAGACGGTCCCGGCCCGGGAGACATGACCCGTCACAACTAGCGGCCCCAGAGCAGAGCTTTCCGCGGAGGCGGCGCGGCCTCCCCCCCGCCCAGCGACCCCCCGCGGACCCCCCGCGGACCCACCGCCCGACGGCCTCCCGGCGGGTGGACACGGCAGGCGGGCGCCGCCACTGGCCTTTTCTTACGACTTTATTTACTCGGGGCACGGGGGGCTCAGGGGGTGAAGCCTCTGCCTTCGGCTCGGGTCACGGTCGCAGGGTCCTGGGGTCGAGCCCCGCGTCGGGCTTCCTGCTCGGCGGGGCGCCTGCTCCCCCCGCCCCTCCCCCTCCCCGTGATCGGCGTCGGCCCAATAAACAAACACAATCTTGAAAAACCTGCTTTTACTTGCTCACTTGTCAGAGAGGACGAGGGCGCGCAGGCGGCGGCGGCGGACGGAGGAGCTGCCCCGCCGCGGGCGACCCCCGCACCCGATCGCGCCCCGCGGTCCCGCGCGCTCTGCGGACGCCGACGGCGGCTCCCGGCGCTGCCTGAACGCGCCGTCCCTGCCGGTAACGGGCCGCGCTCGCTGCACACGTTTCATTTACACGAAACAGCGCGCGGGGCACGCGCGGGGCACGCGGCGCGGGAGCGGGAAGGCGAGGGGCGGCCGAGTCGCCGCGCCCCCCGCGGCCCCCCGCTCGGACACCCGCCCCGCCGCGCCCCCTGCGCAGGAGGCCGGCGCGCCACGCGGGGCCCCGCACACTGCCCCAGGCGGCCTGTGCCCGGCCTCCCGCCCGCGCAGCCCACTGACAGCCCGGCGCGCCCCGGCGGCCCAGCCCCCAGCCCCGATCCTGCGCACGGCGCGCCCAACAACTTAAGCCAGCGCAGAGGGCCCCGGGGTCGAGCCACCCGGCCCTCCTACTGCGCATGCGCGCCGCTCCCAGGTCGAGATTCTCGGCGCCGCTACCGAGCATGCGCACCGTCGCCCCCCCCCCCCCCCCCCCCCCCCCCCCCCCCCCCCCCCCCCCCCCCCCCCCCCCCCCCCCCCCCCCCCCCCCCCCCGGTCGCCGCTACTGAGCATGCGCATCGCTCCCAGGTCGCGTTTTCCCGGCGCCGCTACTGAGCATGTGCAGGATGCGCCGGGCGCCGCCGACCACCCGGCGCCCCCTAGTAAGCATGTGCACAGGTTTCGGGTCGCGATTTCCCGGCGCGGCTAGGGAGCAGGTGCCGCATACCCCGGGCGCCGCCCGCCACCTCTCCCCTCCCCCCACCCCCCGACACGGAGCAGGAGCAGTCCCTCTCCCTCTCCCTACCACCCCCCGGCCCGGTCCCGGCCGCGGTCCCCACTCGCTGCACGCTGGGGTGTGCGGGGAGCTCGGGGCACCACGGGGGGAGCCGCCCCGCCCCCGGCCCCGCGCACCTTCCAGTAAAGCACCCCGAGCCGGCGCAGCTGCTCCAGGCCGACCGGGCGGCTGGGCTCGGCGCGGTGGGGCCGCCTCGGGTCGTCGGCGGACTCGTCCATGTACCAGGCCTGCACCATGGCCGAGCCGGGGCGCCGCGAGCACCCCCTGCGCGCCCGCCCGGCCCCCGCGCCTGACCCCGTCCGGCGGCTGCGGCAGGCGGCGGACGTCGAGCGGGAGCGCGGCGCGGGGCGGGCCCTTACCCCGGGGGCCGGGCGGGGCGGGGCCCGAGCGGACCCGGCGGGGGGAGGGGCGGCGGGGCCAGAGGTCCCGGGGCGGGAGCGGGCGGGTTCGACCACGTGCACGCTAGAGAAGGGAAGTGAAACGCCGCGGAGAACCCACGCAGCCCCTGTGGGGAGCAGCGGGACTTGAAGTCAGGTCCCGCCCCCACAGAGGACCCAGGGTCACTCGGGGTGGGATGCCCCGTCCTCTCCTTCCCCCCATCCGTGCAGTATCAAGCCTGCCCCGCCCTCTGTTTGTAAACGGCCCAGCTCCCTCCCCCACAGGACTGGTTCTGTTCTAGGGGGAAAACACAAGCTCGCCCTTCCCATTCCTGGAATCGATCCTCTGTTGAGCAGATTAGAACAGAAAAAGTTTCATTTTCTCAAAGCAGTCAGCCAGAAAAGCTCCAGTCCTCTCGCCATCCGGCACAGCCTCCAGCAGGGAACCAGGTCACTCGGAAGCCCGCAGGGTTGAACCTAGACCTAGGACAGCACATCTCCAGAGTGAACGGCCCACTCTGAACCCCGGGAACCCCTGCCCACGAAGCCCAGGTAGAGTCTGTCCGGTTCGCCGCTGCAGTCCCACATCTGGTGGGAGCCCACCTCTCCACTCTTCGCCTGACCAGCTGCTGCTTGTGCCCCAGGGGGACGTTCCACATCACTGCCCACTTCCTCCTGCACTTCAGACAAGACGTCATGATCTTACCTCTGATGGGGATCCCCCCCCCCCCAGTAAAGCTTCAGGGCCACCCCTCCCCGCAGACAGCTCTCACAGGGTAACCCAGGGCCCCTGAGTTGCTGCACCCAGTCACTTATTTCTGTTCTCGTCTGCCCTTCCTGAAACGCTTCCTTCTCACCTCCCTCTGATGAAGTTCTAGAACATAGATGAGGTTCGGTGGGGTGAGGTCCGGAGCCGATGAACAAGAAATGGAAGAATAGAAGAAATTCGTGTCTTTCAGATAGGGAGACCTATCTGAAGAAGCCTACTGAGGCCATGCTCCCGGAAAAGTAAAGAAGGTCCATTACCAAAAACCCCCGACTCCTGGGTGGCGTCCCACGCAGGATCTGTCAGAGGTTCCTGTGTGTCAAAAGCGACCAGAGGTATCCCTCAAGGTACCGCTATTGATCACAATCCTGCCTTCCCCGGAAGGCATTCCTGCCGTAAAAGGCCCTGGAGGGGTGCCGGCGCCCCTACCTTTTCCCCGTGGCATCCTAGGCTGCCCAGGGGTGCCTGGTGAATGGACCAAAATACTGTGCCGTGCCATGCCATCGTCTGTCCTGAAGACTGCAGACTGTTTTGCCGTTTTAACCCATGGAAGCACTAGGAAGGTTTTACAAGGGGAAATTACCAATTTTGTAGCTCTAAGTAGTTTGTAGAAGACACTGACAAGAAACAGTAAAGACTGAAATCCATCATGGTCTATGCGACATTCCCACACACGTGGTCCTTCCAGCCAACTGCCCTAGGAAACGGTCCCCAGTTGCGTTTGAATTCAATCGGGTACTGGTTTCGGCCGGCTCCCAGTGGAGGTCTCGCGGCCAGAAGTGGCTAGACCAGGGATGTGGAGGGGATCACATTAGATCAATCAGGAGGAAACCTCACACGGAAGTCTTAAGATTGGCAGCCATCCTGGTGAGTTAGGTGGCTGTCCCATGCCCAAGAGAGACAACTTTATATAAGAACAGGAATAAAGAGAGGGCATCAAGTTTCTGGGTCTTACTACCGTTCCAGCCAGGGTACTAACTGCCAGTCAAAAGACAGACTTTCTCTTCCCCATAGAATAGCCACGGGCTAGGGGATTACAGCCTGAGCAGTCGACGTGCAAGTGTTCCAATAAGACCGCACTCCTTGAAAAGCCCCTGAAGTGAGAGTAAGGAAAGAAGAGAGAAAGTACTCACCAATTTTGCAGGGGAGCTCAGAGTCCGAATGTAAAGACTCACAGCCCCACGTTGGGGCACCAAATGATGAAGTTCTACAACATGGGTGCGGTTCGGTGGGGTGAGGTCCTGAGCCGATGACCAAGAAAGAATTCTTGAGACATCTTTGGTGCAAAATGGTGGTTTATTAGAGCATGGGGACAGGACCCTTGGGCAGAAAGAGATGCTGCCCCGCTATCCTGAGGAGTGGCTGATTATATACACAGGAGCTGGGCCGATGAGGACAAAGGGGGTGTTCAGAAGGGCTGTCACGGTAAAGAAGACCATCAGGATACTGGAGGTCTGGTTATTGTCAAGCCAAGGCTGTTTTTCCCTCCAACGAGGCACTAGCATGAAGACAGTTGGGAGTTGACTGGTGGAATGTCACATTCCTGCTATCAAGCGTCCTTGTCAATGAGCTCTAGGTTTAGAAGAAATTTAACTTTATTTCTATTTCCTTTCATCTCAGTCTCCTTCAGTTTTATGGAGGCGAGGGCGGTGTTAGGGTTTTGGAACTGCGTTCTTTGTCTCCAGAAGCTGGGCTATGGATAAGACAGCTTCTTTGTTGTTAATCACTGTAAACCGAGGGAGACTCCTGTCTTGCAGGATTGTGATCTCTGCAAGTTAACGATTTGTTTTTCTTTTAGGGCAGCCAGGGGTGCCTGAGGAATGTCACACGTGACCGAGGGGAGCGGGTGGAGAGGGGGTGCACGGAGCCAGCTCTTGCTTTGTCCCCAGCCAGCCTCCTGCCCCTCATCACCTCCCGCTCCCTCTTGGTTCCTCTCCTTGGCGTGACCGCAGAGTTGTGGAGTGCCCTGTCCTCTCCCCACACACCCTAGGTGACCTCGTGTCATCCAGGATACGCAGTGACTTCCGCAGCCATCTGCAGCATGGGCCTCTTTGAGACCCGACCCGGTGTCTAACTAGGCATGGCCACATACGTGGTGAATTCGTGTGTCCAACCGAACTCAGCCGAAGCAGAACTTGACTCCCCACGCGTCCAGATAGGTCTCCCCAGCCTTTCCCGACCCTGTCAACAGCCGCACCAGCCAGCCAGTGCCGGAGTCCCAAAGTCTAGGGGTTTTCTGTCTCCTTTCCCTAACCCTCAACGCCCAGCCCAATCTGGCAACAGCACAAATGCACGCACTTCATCCCCGCTCCTGCTGCCCTCTTCTCGGGACTGGTAACACTGACTCCTGAAGCGGACCCCGCTCCCACCTCTGCCCCACTGCAAGCCCTTCTCTGCATGGCATGGATTTAAAAATACAAATGGGGCACCAGGGTGACTCCGTGTTGGGCGGCCAACTCCATCTCAGCTTGTCTCGATCTCAGGGTCGTGAGTTCAAGCCCTTCATTGGGCTCTACGGAGGTGTGGAGCCTACTTTAAAAAAATTTTTTTAAATAATAAAAAGTAAATAAAAATACAATCAGGATCTTGTTACTTGTCTGCTTAACCTCCTTTCTTGACTGCCGTGGCTCCTGACCACGTCTCCAGCCCGTCTCCCTCCTGCCTGTTCCCTGCCCTCCGCGCACTCAGCGTCTGAACCTGCCGTCCTCCTCTGCGCACTTCTGTTCCCATCTTAGATCTCCCTTCCCTGCAGAGGCCTTCTCTGACCCCAGCCCTACACCTCTGGGGAGGTCAGCGTGTGTCTTATTATTCTTCCAAGGACCCGTGCCTCGCTCATCATAGGCAGTAAAAGAAAGTTTGTGGAATGAACGTGGGAAGGATGTGAAGAGAACAGGGTATTGAGTTCTCACGTTACTGCAGCTGCCCTCCTAGCTCAGACCAGATCTTGTGCCCTAGGAAGTAACAGCACTTGTGCTGGGGAATCTCGCAAAGGCTTCATGCCTACCCAGCCTTCCAAGCAATGTGGGCATGACTTACCCCCACACTTTAAAGATGAGACAACGGGGCACATCCAGCTCAAGTGACTGCTGGTGGTCCAGCGGCCAGGAAGGAGCAAGGCTGGGGGCGAGATGGGGAGCCAGCCCCAAAGCCTGCAAACGCTATCACTACCACATAGTGCGGGAAGGAGCGAGGCTGCTCTCCTTCGGTCGGGGAATGACGGCTGGAACGGGAACAGAGACGGGGTCTCTAGTGCCTGCTGGGGCAGTGCACAGACAAGCACGCTTCACCATCTGGGGGGTCTCCATCTTACTCAGATGCTTTTTCTAACTATTGGGGAGGACAGAGGGAGCTGTGTTATGTTGTTTAAGAAAAAAAAAAAAAAAAAAACGCACATTCTTTGGAAAAGCAAGACCATTGGGATGCCCTGAGGAACTGTCACCCAGCCCAGCCCTTGCGGCCAGGACCGGTTTGGGCTCGATCAGAAT
Source organism: Mellivora capensis (assembly GCA_004024625.1). Classification (NCBI taxonomy): domain Eukaryota; kingdom Metazoa; phylum Chordata; class Mammalia; order Carnivora; family Mustelidae; genus Mellivora; species Mellivora capensis. The sequence goes on along the minus strand of PISX010002865.1, from coordinate 53,554 downwards.
GGCGCTCATTATATTCGTGTGACTGTTGCTGGCCCACGGGATTCCTCCTTTGAAGGGAAGTCCTTTGAAATTGAACAACTTCCAGAAGAATAGCCAGCAGCAGTCAAAAAATATGTTTTGCGACCAGAATTTATCACCCTCAGTAGGCAACTTGGGAAGAATCTGTTTAGATGTTCTGAAAGACAGATGGCCCCCCTTGCTGCAGCCCTGGGCGCGCGGGCCGTCATCCATCCCGGCTCTGCGCAGTGCTCCCAGCCCAGGGGCCCCCTAGCCAACAGGGCAGGGCAGTGGCAGAGCAGAAGGCCAGGGGCCCCGAGACATGGCCAAATGAAGGACGTGGATGGGCACCTGTACCGCGTGGCAGACATCCTCTGCGAAGGCACCGGGAGTAGCTCTTTCCGGCTTTGCAGGCCAAGAGGCAAAATTGAGAAAAATAGATCAGTCCTTTGGTAACAACCATTTTAAAGTGTAAAAGCCATTCTTAGTTCACAGAACATACAAAAACAGGCATCAGGCTGGAACCTGCCGACCGCATTTTATCCCATTAATACTATTTGCATCGCATCCTGCCTGCCAAGCACTTTATGCCCCTGGCCTGTGGGGACAGCTCTGAACGGGCCTGGGATTGCATACCACTAACGAGCTATGGAGTGAGCCTACCATTAGCTCGCCAGCGATGGCTGAAGACACGCGTCTCCCGGACCAGGCGCCAGGTCCAGCGTGGGGCTCCCCAGCAGGAGCCGCTGTCGGCACCTCTGACAGGTTCCCTGGACACCAGGTTCTGCCAGGGATGCGAAGAGACACCCGTGTGGTTCCTGAGTTGCGCTGTAGGCAAAGAACCCTGAGCTTGGGCCCAAGACCTTGATCACCCTGGGCAGGAAGCTCACCTGTCCTTGCTCCAGGCAGACACTACGTCTACATCTACCTTGCAAGGCCACTCATGAGACAAATCTCCCAGAGAGGAGCACTGGGACCTCATCTGTGCACATGCAGAGATGTCGGGGACCCACGGAGAACTGTCTCCTGTTCCAGTTCTCCGGCGACTTCTTCCGTTTCATTTGCATTCGGTGGATAGTCTTAGCAGTGGCCGGTGGCTCACAGCCCTGCATGTGGGAAGTGTGGGCGCATGGCTCTTACTCGGCCCAGTGGCCCGCACTGACTCAGGGGTCACTGGGACTGCGTCCTTTCTGGGGCACGATTGCTGGCAGAACTTGAGCGGTCAGTCCAAGATCCCCGTGTTCGTCCTCGCTATTGACCAGGAGTGGTTCTCCCTGTCCAGAAGATGGCCTCAGTCCTCTGCCCATAACACAGAAGCTCATTTCTCCAACCCAGCAGGAAAGGCTTTATCCCTCTGAATTTCTTCTTCTAAGAAGACCTCACCTGATTAGTTCAGGCTCACCAAAGATAACCTCCACTTTGATTAGCTTAGAGTCCAGTGGTTTGGGGCCTTACTTACATCCGTCAGTGATTTAACCAGCCGCCAGATGCACCGTTCCCCCTGCACTCGGGATCTGATACACCGGGTGGTGGAAATCTCAGATGCTGCCTGCCACGTGAGTAAGCCCAGGTCCTGTCCTTACTGCCGCAGCGCCTGAGCAGAGACTGAGAATGGTTAGAACCCGTGTCCTCTCTACTTGCGTTTCCTTGCCTGAGTCCGTGCTTTAGACAGAAGCACACTGACGGAACGTCACTGTGTCACTGGAGTTGGGGTAAGGGGCGGTGGAATGAACTCACAAAGGCAGAAGGTCACCTTTAAGGAAGCAGAACACTTCCTGACGTTTCCAGGTAGGCCTCAGAAAACGATCACAAACTTTTTTTTCTGGAAGGGAGGGTTCTGGTCCCGACTCTCGGCCAGTACCGCTGTTCTCCGTAAGGGCTGCGTGTTCAGCGCTCCCAGGACGGTGCAGGCGGGCGTGCCCGGCTTCCGCCCCGGCGCCGAGCACGGTCACACTCGGCCCAGGCGGCTCACGGAGTTCGTTCCTGAGAGGATGTCTGCCAAACACCTCGCTGGCTCGGCCCGGCGACCTGGTGGCCGGCTGGGCTTGCCGCTCCGTCCTGCAGGTCTCCTCGCCACCGTCACCCTCTGGTTTACAGTAGCAACGCTTCCCGTGTGCCCCGCTCGTCACAGAGAATACTAACAACATGTCCGCTCAAAGGTCAAGATTTAATAAAATTAAGTTTTGTGGCTTCATCCAGGACATATTTCTCTTTATTTAACAGCGAGAGAGAGGAGAGCACAAGCAGAGGGAGGAGCAGGCTCCCCACTGAGCAGGGAGCCCAAAGCAGGGCTCGATCCCAGGACCCTGGGGCTGTGACCTGGGCCGAAGGTAGACGCCTACCTGACTGAGCCACCCAGTGCCTGGGTGCCTCAGTGGGTTAAAGCATCCAGGACATTCTTGAGGGAAATTGCCTCGTTTCTGTCGCTGCATGTGTGTACAGAGCAGTGACCAGTGGCAGCGCTGAGCCAGGGTGAGTCTCGCACCGGCAGCCCTCGGCGGCTTTGCCCCCTCCCCTGGGGCTCAGCACACGGGGGCCACACAGCATCCTAGCGCTATTCCGGAGCTCCTTTCCACGCTCACGCCCTCGCGCTCGAAGAAGGAAGCTCCCGTCTCCAGTGCTCTGGGTATGCGGGCTGCGGGCTGCGGAGTCCGGCTCGCTCAGCAGATGAAACAGATGCTTCAGCTCCGGGAGTCGAGAAGGCTATAGGCGGACCTGCCTCAAGCCGGACCGGACTTGGGGGCCCCAGAGACTGGTTACAGCTCCCACCTTCCCTCCTTCCCGGCCTCCGTTCTTTCCTCTGCGCCTGGCTCAATTCTCGTCTACCGCAGCGAGCTTTCTGCAAGCACAGGAAACGCGGCCAGCAGCTCTAAAACCGTGCTTGCTTGGGATTCAAGAGAAAGGAGCTCTTGTATGTGGTGTCTGGAGATCCCGTGTCATGGAAGATTCCAGATGGCCCAGTTAGAACCACATGTCCACCCCTTGGATCTCTGTGGAGCCCGAGGTCCACCTGGGACCCGTGTGGGCGGCCACTGGGGGAGGCCAAGCCGCCGAGCCTCCCAGCCCCCGTGGAGCCCCGGCCCTGGCGCAGGGAGAAAGCCAGGTTCCCACGCGACGCAGGGGCAGACAAGAGGCGGTGCTCACTAAGCCAGCTGCCCGGAGAGAGTGCGGCGGGTCCTGGGCCTTGAGGCCGTCCTGGCTGCTGAAACCCCTCCCTGTGAGCCCACGCAGCTGAAGTCTTCTAAATGGCAAGCCTGGAGGGCTTTCTGGAAACAGCGAGTGTAAAGGGAGAAAGGGCGTCGTCAGTAGGGGCAGGCCTGCCGTGGCTGGAAGCAGCACAGGAGCGCTCGCACAGAAATGACTGTCTCGGGGCACGTTGAAAGAAAGAGATGAAAATACGTTTGCTGTGAAACACAAGGGCCGTCTATAACGAAACGGAGGGTCCACACGAAGACCTCGGGAATGAAAACCGCTGGGACCGTCCCACACCTTCCAAGTCAAGAAAACCAGGCAGGTTCCCTGACAGACTTGACTACAATGGACACTCATGGAACTATTCTTTCTGTATGTATATTTGAAAAATTCCAATGATATTTACAGAAAGTATGGTATTTTGAATTAAGAAACAAGCCATTTGTGCATGAACTTTTCTTAACCGAAAAAAAGGGAGTATGGGTCTGGATCTCTTTTCTTTTTTTTTTTTTTTTAAGATTTTATTTATTCATTTGACAGAGAGAGGGACAGCGAGAGACGGAGCACAAGGATGGGGAACGGCAGAGGGGGAAGCAGCCTTCCCGCGGAGCAGGAGCCCGACGCGGGGCTCGATCCCCGGACCTTGGGATCGTGCTGAGCCAAAGGCAGACACTTAACAACTGAGCTCCCAGGCGCCCCTGGATCTGGATTTCTTAACCAGAGGAGCAGTGCTCAGACGTCACTGCTTGGAGGCCACAGTCAGCAAAACCTCGTTCACGCTAATTAAAGGAGAGCACGTCTCTCGGTCTTAATATATCTTTGAAATAAGACAGAAGACATTCATAGGACTCTAGGCTCTCAAATGCAGGCTTATTTGCAGCCTTTCAATGAATTACCCCCCATCCCTGTGCTTCCAGGATGAAAATAAAGCCGCATGTTCATTCCAGTGTGCGACACCTGGCTCATTCTCCAGTTGTCTCCCTATCCGGGATCGTACTGGCCCCGGAACACTTGCTCCAAAAAAACTCTTCCCCAAGTGTGTTGCACGTCACATATACTGAGAGAAATGATTAGCAAAAAGCGTTTTGAGGTCAAAACTATAAGGAAACTGGAGCGCCTCGGTGGCTCAGTGGGTCAAATGTCCAACTCTTGATTTCAGCTCAGGTCAGGATCTCAGGGTCGTGAGATCAAGCCCCATGTCAGGTCCCACACAGGGCACGGAGCCTGTTGAGAGTCTCTCTCTCCCTCTGCCCCACCCTCAACCACTCGCCTACATACTCTCTCTCTCTCTCTCAAATAAGTAAATAAATAAAACATTATTTAAAAGCCTTCAAGGAAACCTCCTATGCCATCTCTCTTCTGAAGAGTGGTGAGGCTCAGAATGGAAGGAATGGTTTATGCGTCACAAAACTTCTCCCCATGGCGGGGCGGGGCAGGCACTAATCCCAACAATGTCCCACCTTTCTTTGGCTAACACTGTCAAAGGCTCAGTGAATCACAGGACAGAAATTAGCAGAGGTTTACTGGGTGGACGCCCAAAAGGCCCTTCCAAACTGGGAGCATGTCACCAGAACAAGGACAGGGCTTGGGGGGTGAGGAGACAGAGCCTTCCCGACTCACGGTGAGTGGTTACCGTGTTGGCATTCTACAGACTTGATTAGCGGTTACCTCATATCTACCTCATATCAACTTTTGGGAAACGGTATACGTTTCGCTCATGATTTCCGGGGGCATAAGAGAGAAATGACTGAGGTCAAGCTAGTCTTGCAAAACAAGCTGGATTAATCTTTGTGCGTGTGACCCAACGGGTTTTGTCTGCTCAGGGAATGTTCAAAGCAGGTCTCTGTTCGCTTTTGATTTTAACCCCACCGTGCTGGGGAAGGCACCGAAACACGAGAACCCCAAGCAACTACCACAAGCGTCAGGACTAAATCTTCTTAGTAACGAAGCCCGCAAGAATGTAGACGTCATCGGTACTGGTATCTGGACCCCGAGGAAAGCGACCCGCACTCTGCTGGAGAATAAACTCCGACCAGCGTGACAGACTCTCACAGACCAAGCACGGGGCGGTGCGGAGCTCCCGACTCCGGCACATTTGAGCCGTCAGACAGCGAACGTCTGCACACTGGGGCCGAGGGTCCCAAGTTACTCCTGGAGGAGTCAGCGGGGGGCAGGCGGGGGGGAGCTGGTCTCACCTGAAGCCTGCCGAGTCCCCTCCCCCATCCCTCCCTTCCGCCCCCCTCCATCCTCCACCTGCTGCCTCTGCCCTGCGCCTACCTTCCTGCACGCTCAGACCCTTCAGATCGATGCTTTACCGATTCGTCCAGCAAATATTTACTGGGTACCCGCTCTGCCCCAGGACTTGCTCCAGGCCCTGGTTGGGCAACAGGGAGCCAACAGGGACCAAATTCCCTGCCTTCCCCGAACTTAAAGCGCACTGCGGGAGACAAACAGAAAGGCCGCCCAAGGCAAGGCAGACGGTGGCGAGTGGTAGGCAGGAGGATAATGCAGGGAAAGAGGAGCTCTGTGTGTGTGTGTGTGGGTGGGTGTGTGTGCGCGCGTGTGGCAGAGTCAGCGAGGGAGATGGGAGGGGGACGGGGAAGCGGAGCTGCACAGTGTGACCCGGAGCCCAGGAAGCTGGGACAGGGGAAGGAGTTGAGCGAAGGAGCCCAAATATCTGGAGGCAACACCTGCCCAGCAGAGTGAACAGTAAACATATGGCAGAGGCCTGAGTCCTGTGCCACAGGCGTGCACTGGCACAGGTGCCGGGAGGAGAGAAGGCTGGGGGGGGGTACGGGGGCGGCGGTAGGGCCAGAGGGTGCTCGCCTTCCTCACAGAGGCTGGGGCCTGGGTCGGGACCTCCTGTGTGTGTGTGTGTGTGCGCGCGCGCACACACACACGTGGGTGCTGGGAATGACCAGATTCTGGATCTGTCTTGCATGGAGGCCAACCAGGTCTGCCCGCGCAGTGGCGGGAGGCAGGGTTCGGGGCCGGGGGGTTCTGCGTGCAGCCTGAGCTCCCGGGAGGACGGAGCCCAGGCTGCTGCAGTGCAGGGGCCCGCAGGCTGCGCAGACTCTAGGTGGGGCTGCGGCCCTGGGGCTGGGTTTGCAGATGTCTGAGAGGAGATGCTGCGGGATGTGGGTAGAGCCCAGACTGGGGACACGGCCAGCAGGAAGGTGCCCAAGTCTCGGAGAAGCTGGAGCAAGTGAGTGTGAGCTCACCCCAAGGAGTGTAGCCGGGAGGGTCTGGGGGGTCGGGTCGGGGTTCTGGGGTTCCTAGCCAGCAGCAGCTCCCTGCCGTGGTCTGGGAAGAGACCCAGGACCCCGCCTTGCACCGTGGCCTGGCTTCCTCCTGCCCCGGTGTCTGGCCTTTGTGGGCTCCAGGCTCCCTCCTAGCTGGCCGGGAGTCCCCGGCCCGGCCAGCAGGAGCGGCTCGCCTTGCTACCTGTTGGAGACGGGGCCGACTGAGGGGGGAGCAGGGGCAGAAACCCAGGACCTTCACGTCCACTCTTGGTCCTTAACGCTCAGTCTCTACACGTTTATATTAAACATAGTATGTTAGTTGCTAAAAATCAGAAAAATAGCTCCGGGCTTCCACGATGTTCTCCATTCACATCCTCGATGTCTCCGTAAACGCTTTCGTGGAATCCCAGAGCTGCTCCCGGCCGCCCTGCACCCCGCGGGGTGCCCTGTGCTGCGGCACCGATGCACGGAACGCGGCGAGGCCTCCGCGCACTGCTGCCCTGGGAGCCGCCGTGGCCGCGTGGGCGAGCCCCCGGTGTCCTGTCCCTCTCAGATACCGCGAATCCTGACTTCCCGTGGATGCGCGCAGGCCGCCCGCGGTGCAAATTCCAAGCAGCAGCAAAGGCTGGGTCGAAGCTGCCCGCGCTCCTCACCGCGGCTGCGGCAGGCTTTTCCCTTCTGGGCTGCCCGCGCCAGCGCGGAAGCGCGTGGCCTCCCAGCAGCCTCCCGGGCCCTGCAGGTCGGCTGAGAAATGCCGCACTACAAGGTGTCAACAGGCTCCGGCGGAGTCTCGGCGCAGAGTCCGTCTGCTCTCAGGAGTGGAGCGCAAGCTTCCCTCGCTGGAGGGCAGGAGCATCTGAGTTATGACTGGCCCGTCCTATTATTAGGCATTTTCTCACTTTCTACTAGTTCTTTATGCATCGGAGAAATGAGCCTCCTGTCACAGCAGCTCCAAATTTTTTTTTCAGAGTTTGTCTATGTTTAGGTCTTTTAAGAGTTTTTTTAGTTCAAGGGGTACCTGTGGCTCAGTCGGTAAAGCATCCAACTCTCGATTTCGGCTCAGGTCATGATCTCAGGGTCGGGAGACCGAGCTCCACATTGGGCTCTGCGCGCGGTGTGGGGTCTGCTTAAGATGCTCTCACCTCTGCCCCTCCTCCTGTGCACACCTACTCTCTCTAATAAATAATAGTAATAATAAAGCCGTTCAAAACTTTGATTCTTACGTAGTTTTTTTTTTTAAAGATTTTATTTATTTATCTGACAGACCACAAGCAGGCAGAGAGGCAGGCAGAGAGAGGAGGAAGCAGGCTCCCCGCTGAGCAGAGAGCCCGATGCGGGGCTCGATCCCAGGACCCTGGGATCATGACCCGAGCCGAAGGCAGAGGCTTAGCCCACTGAGCCCCCCCCGGCGCCCCGTAGTCTTTTTCCTCTATGGTTGATGGATTCCGAGTCCTGGGTAAAAAGGCTCTGTTTACACCCACTGATACGGCCCTTTATACTAAATTCGTGTGCGCCTTCGGGATTAAGAAACAGAGCTGTAGAAAACGGGGCCAGAGCCGGCCCCGGCCAGTCCTCTCCCCCACTTCACTGACCCCGTTCGTCTTCGTCCGAGGCCCTCCTTCCGCTGCGGCTCCCCAGGAAGCACCAGGGAGGAACCCTCACTGTGAGGCACGTCTCGATGAAAGCCGAAGATCCCGCCAGTGCTCAGACCGGAGCGGCCCTGCGCCGCTCTCTCTCCCTCCCATCCCCTGGGCAGACAGACCGCAGCTGTTTTCACAAACTGGCGCAGGTTCTCTTAAGCATCTGAAGGCCTTCCAGGTGCCGGGGACACAACACGACGTGAGCCCCTGCCCGCCTGCTCCCCTGCCGGAGGCCGCGTCTGGGCGCCGGAGCCGCGGCCGGATGGAGCCAGACGCTCGGCTCCGACGTCCTGCTCGCACCGGCTTCTGCAAGTCCCATCAGCACAGGACACGAAGGGGGGCCGTTACGGAGCAGCCTCGCCTCCTTGTTCCAGAACCACCGGAACAGGAGCATGAGGGGGACATGTAGCACGGAGGCCGAGGTCTTCCTTGGAAGGCCCCAGCTTGCCAGGCCGGGGACGCCATCACTGCAAACAAGAGCCTGTTTACGACCACGCAAGCTGCCCAACCGCCAGCACTGGGGTTTCGGTTTGGTTCTACTTAGCTCGGCTGTCACGTGCCTGTCCCGAGGGACAGCACAGACCCTCCGGATTACTCCGACAAGTAACAGGTCAACAGCCTCCATCTGCCAAGCGTCAGGCTCCCATTCCGGGAGCAGCAGCGGCCCAGAAGCTTCTGTATTCCGCGACGGGGCACCACGTCGTACACTGCAGTCACCCAACTCTCTCCAGTGCTGACAGAGGAAACATTTCTAAAGCTGTCATGCAGCTACTTTCTATTTATTTATTCTTCGGGGGAGGGGGGAAGGATCTCAAGCAGGCTCCACGCTCAGTGCAGAGCCCAATGTGGGACGCGATTTCACAACCCTAAGGTCATGACCTGAGCCAAAGTCAAGAGCCGGCCGCTTAACCAACTTAAGAGCCGGTAAGAGCACTTATGGATCTTCCCAAATCTTCACCTGAAACAGAAGCACAGTCGCCTGGAACGAACCTAGGGAACCAGCAGCACGGGACAGGGATGGGGGCACACTGGGACCCTCCTGTCCTGCTGAGGGGGAAGTAAAACGGTAGACGACGTCGGCTGGCGTTTCCTAAAATCGAACCATGCCTGCCATGTGACCCCGGCCTTCCCCTCGAGAGAAGTGAAAGCACACGTTCAGGAAAAGACCAGTACATACGTGTTCACAGCAGCTTTATTTACCAGAGCCGCACCCGGAGGCCAAGCTAACGCCCGTGAACAGGAGGAGCGCGCACAGCCGTGGATGCTCCGCAGCGACGGGAAGGACTGCGCTACCGACAGACGCAGCTGCACCGACGCCAGAATGACGACGCGGCTGAAAGCAGCTCCGGACACGGACGGAGTTTACCCTGCAGGGCTCCATTTATATAGTCACCCTAGAAAATACAAATTATCTATAGAGACAGGAAGCAGATCGGTGGTCGCCCGAGGATGGGGTCCGGGACGGAAGGACTTCAAAGTGGTTCGAGAAAACCCTGGGAGGTGACAGGCCGTTCTTGCGGAGGCGTCACTGGGGAGTCCAAGGTCCGCTTTACACACGTGCCACTGGCTGTCCGTCAAGCGCACCTCCATAAAGCTGTTAGAAAGCAAAATGGTCTGGTGACTCCACAAAGCTGACACATGGAAATGAAGGACAGGGTCTGCCCACTGTAGCCTGCACACCTGAGGCACAGAGCACAGTGGGGCCACTGGGCCTCCACGGCGCCGCCAGGTGTCCACTGCCGTGTCACGGGCCAGCTGGAGGCCAGCAGCTGGAGCGGGACAGTTGTCCCTACCCGGTGGTGAAGAGCCACTGCAAGAAGGTCTGAGGGCTGCAGCCGTGGAGCCCGAGAGCCACTGCAGCTGACCCCGCAGGGACCCATACTGTGGGGACAGAGCCAGCACCAGCAGGAAGGGAGAGTGGACAGAGGAAAGAGAAGAACTTGATGCAGGTGCGGCAGGGCCAGAGCTGGGGAGCTCCGGGAGCTACAGCCGCCATATTTTTAGCATGACTCAAAGTTCAAGAGAAAAGAGAACTCTGTGACGTGAGAAAAACTATCTGAACTAAATGTTTAGGAAAATGCACGATGGGAACATACCAATCCCACACAGAGCTCTTCTAAGAAAAAAGAAAAGGAGGAGAACAAACACCCCTACAGAGTGAGGGCGCGCCAGAAGGACGTACCCAGCAGCCAGACCAAAGCGAGCCGCTTCAAAACATCAAGAAGAAGATCCAAGATGGGAGGACGACACATCAGCATGAGAAAACATCAGAAATAAGGTGACAGAATTCAAGGAAACTAGACAGACAAGAAAATTTCAGAAATGAGAATTAGAGCAAAGAGACACAACAAATAATGCCTTTAGAAACAGGACATCAACTGGAGAACAAATTTTAGAAAACAAAAGAAACTTAAAAAGAGACGAAAGAGATTCAAGAAGAAAAAAACACGGAGGTCGGACAAATCGGGCTTCAACACAGAGAAACCGAGGTTCCCCAAACAGAAGGCCCAATCACGGAAACCGGAACACAAGCCGCAGCTCCAGGAACCCCTCCTGAAGTAGCAGATGTGAACACACACAGACGAGCGCCAACAACACGGGCCACCGTCTAACACAACCGTGGAAAACAGACCTCGGAACCCTGAAGCCAAAAGGAGACACGACCTGTAAGAAAGACTCACTGGGCTTTCCAGGCTGGGAAAAAATCGAAATAAAGATTTCACATACTCAAGGGAGGAAAGTGTGAGCCAAGGATTTCATGCCCTACGAAACTGACTTCAAACATAAAGCAAACAAATTAAGGTCAACGTGGGGAGGTCCGGGAGGACGGTTCCGAGAGCTCACTGACCAAACGCTGGCTGTGTAACCACGGACTACACAAAGTGAGGCGGGACGAGGGCAGGGGGGATCTCACTGTGCGACCGACCTGTACATGCAGTGCCGTCTTCACTATCAGAGCAGAACTTGAGTGTCAGCATCCCCGCGCTGCACGTTACAGCGGAGTAAAGCAAGTGCGTGATTAAGGAATTTCTATCCCAGGACTCCCAGTGTGGAAGGACACACAGACACAACATGGAAGAGGTGCGTACTCTGAAATCCCGAGTTCCTATTGGAAATATCAATAGGAGCTCAAGTAATTTATCTTTAAATGTGTGTACATGTGTAGGTTTTCTAACTCTCTGCACTAGAGGCAGTGACCAACCCTACAGCGACAAGCACCAAGCATTTGAAATACCTTTTCTGCCATTAAAAGAAACTGGGATTCTAGGGAGTCTGGCTGACTCAGTCAGAATAGCATGCAACTCTTGGTTTTGGGGTCGTGATTTCAAGCCCCACACTGGGTAGAGATTACTTAACTTACAAAACAAAACAAAAAGAAAGAAAGAAGCTAGAGTTAGAGAAAGAGGCAATTCCAGATTTGGAGCAGGAGAAGTACCAGATGGGTCTGGAGCCCCTGACACTCCGGACTGCAATGGAGCTGAGGACTGGGTGCACACGCGTGTAGGGTCCGCACATGCATGCGGGTGTGCATGCGTGGACTGCGAGCGCGCTACGGCGTACACCCGTGTGGTCAGTGCATGTGTGTGCATACATGAACATCAAAACAAACAAAGAGCCAACCTGAAGATCCTCTCTCCTACAGGCCAAAGAAGCTGCAATTTGGGTTCAATAAAGAAAGAAAGTGCAATGACCTGAAACCTATCCAAAAGGCCCAGGTAAATGAGTTCGTGACACATATGTGTTATAAAAACGTATGAATACGAGGAAGTTGAGAGGCAACGTGGGTGGTTTGGGGGGTAGGAAAGGAAAAAATGAAACTAGATGGGATCGGGAGGGAGACAAACCATAAGAGACTCTTAATCTCACAAAACAAACTGAGGGTTGCCGGGGGGAGTGGGGTAGGGAGAGGGTGGCTGGGTTATGGACACTGGGGAGGGTATGTGCTATGGTGAGTGCTGTGAAGTGTGTAAACCTGGCGATTCACAGACCTGTACCCCTGGGGCTAATAATGCATTGTATGTTAATAAAAAAATTTAAAAATTAAAAAAAAAAAAAAAGTATGGGACGCCTGGGTGGCTCAGTGGGTTAAAGCCTCTGCCTTCAGCTCAGGTCATGGTCCCAGGGTCCTGGGATCGAGCCCCACATCGGGCTCTCTGCTCAGCAGGGAGCCTGCTTCCTCCTCCTCTCTCTGACCGCCTCTCTGCCTACTTGCAATCTCTGTCAAATGAATAAATAAAATCTTAAAAAAAAAAGTATGAATAAAAAACCTTAAGTGGCCACCTTCTAAGGAGGACAGGGAACTAATTATCTTTGCACTTATCCTGCCTTTCCTAAATGAACACTACCACTGGGTAACCAAATAGCAGAGCAGAGGACGCATCTTCTAAAACCAACCCAGCCAATAAACGACAGCAAAATCACAGCATATCACCATTTTGGAGGCTCCGAACCATTAACAGACCGACGCACTGGGCACCGGCAGCTGCCAACACCAGGGAGCTGTGAAGAGCCTACACCTGCGGATGAAAGCACGCGGCTGTTTACCACCGCTGGAGGTGTGGAACCTGACTCTCGTCAAGCCTCTGGGTCCAGCTGCTAATTTACGGGAAGTATAGAGGCCAGAGAAAATGCTAGACCGTGCCAGGACAATGTATGTGGCAAAACCTAGACCGTGGGAATCAACAGGACCAACGGCCCAGGTTCCTCAACAGGTAACCCTCACAAGGAGACCAATACACGCAATAAAGAGACTTCGGAAATACAGAGTCTAAAAAAAAGTAGACAAGGTTCAACTACCACGAAGAAACACAAATAAGTCATTTCTATAAAAGTCAGGATTCGCTTCGGAAGGAAGGAGGGGTTGGGGTTGGAGAAGCACATGGAGAGCCTTCTGGAGTGTCTGGCCAAGTTCTAGTTCTTGGCCTGAGTGGTGGTCATCAGGGTGTTCACCTCATAGTAATGACAACTTGACGGGCTAAACATTTGTGTCATTTTCTGTACCTTTTTACAGACTTTATCTGTCGATAAAGCAGTAAGAAAAAAAATTGGGGCGCCTGCGTGGCTCTGGCAGTTGTCTGCCTCTGGCTCGGGTCATGATCCCAGGGCTCTGGGATTGAGCCCCAGGTCAGGCTCCCGGCTCAGCAGGGAGTCTGCTTCTCCCCAAGCCTCCCCACAGCCACCTTGTGCTCTCTCTCGCTCTCTCTCTCAAGTAAAAATAAAATCTTAAAAAAAAAAAAATTAAATTTAAAATTTCTAAAAATGATCAGACCAAACTTTAAGTTGCACAGTGTTGTTTTTTTTTAAAAAGTAGGTGCCACACCCAGTGTGGAGCCCAATGTGGGGCTTGAACTCACGACCCTGAGATCAGGACCTAAGCTGGGATCCAGAGTCAGATGCTTAACTGCCTGAACCACTGAGGGGCCCCTGCTTGCATAGGGCTTTTAACAAAAACAGCCCAAGAAATTTTAGATTTGCTCCTGCATGTTGCTCTGTAAGATGCTCCCAGACGGCAGTCAAGCTGCCGGGGTCACGTGCAGGCTTGCCTTGTACCCAGGGCCAGCCCGTTAAGACCCAGCCCTCACTCGCTTGGCCGAGGCCTGGGCCCTGGCATGGGCTGCAGCCACAGAGGGAGCACTGACTGGCTCTAATCCGCAGGTACGTACAAGTCCACTGGCGCATTCTGAGGCTCAGTCCTGCCAACGAGAAGGTTAATGAACACTTTCAGACCTTGTCTGCGTTTTTAAATCACTGCTGTCTTCATGCTGTATTAAATCAAAGTCCTAAAATTTCTGTCCAGGTGGCAACGAAACTGTGAATAGTGTCAAACCCAGTAAAGCATAATGTTGAAAATTCAAGTGGTGCTCAAATCCTGAAGGATGTCAATTTATTAGAATTGAACCACTTTTTATCACAGGATATCCCAGAATGAGGGATTTATTACTTTTTTGCAGGCTGTGTCTGCCCATCTAGTGCAAGCTTTATTGTTCACACCAGTGAGGAAAGGCAAGCAAATAGTCACTCACTCAAGTTGTCCGAGAACGACGACGACCTCGCTCAGTCCTTAGATCGCTTTGCTCCTTCTCGTGCTAATCTGTCTGCCTCTTCATTGCCTACAAATCCTGAATGACCAGGAACATGCATCTGTCAAATAAATTTTTTTTCCTTTTAACTTTACTGATTTTTTTACACAAGCAACACGGAAGAGCATCCTGACTCTTCCCAGTGGGGGAGGGGGAGAACGCTCCTCCCCCAGGGCCCCCCTCCACGGTTCTACATGGCACAACCTGTAAGCCCAACACACAGACACAATGCGGGCACTTACAAAAATCCCATTTTGATTCTCCACAAATTGGATCGTACTGTTTTTACTAATTTTTATAACCTTCATGATGGAACTTGGAAAGCTTTCCAAGTAAAACGTATGTATGTAGAGATGGGGACAGATATATATCCAAAACATACTTTATTTTCTTCAAATGCTGTCAGAAAAAGGAGACATAATTATGTGATTTGGTTTTTTTTCCTAAATGGGCTCTACAACCAATGTGAGCCCAACATGGGACCTGATCGCACGACGGTGAGACCGAGACCCGAGCTGAGATCCAGAGTCAAACACTTAACCCACTGAGCCACGCAGGCGCGTACTTCTGCGCCCGAACCACTGTTTCCATCTACACTGGGGAAGGGCGGATTTGAGCCTTACGTCACCAAGCTGCTCTCAGTGGTCCTGGGGCGGAAGAGCAACACAGGGTTAAGACAATGGTTGCAGTTTAACTTGCTCTGTATTGTTGGACCCACGTTTGTTTGTTTGTTTTTTTAAAGATTTTATTTATTTGACAGAGACAGAGCAAGAGAGCATGAGCAGTGGGGAGGGCCAGAGAGAGAGGGAGAAGCCAACTTCCCGCTCAGCAGGGACCAAGACACAGGGCTCGATCCCAGGACCCTGAGATCATGACCTGAGTAGAAACCAAGAGTCAGACACTCAACTGAGTGAGACACCCAGGCTCCCCTGATATCTTACGCTTTTATACAGGACAGAGTCATACACAGGATGTATGGGTAGAGATTTTAACTATAGATCTGTTGGAAACTATATTTCCTTAAAATAATTTTATTTTTTTATAGCCTTTTTTAAAAAAGATTTTATTTATTTGAGAGAGAGAGAGAGATAGCAAGAGAGAGCACGATCGGGGAGGAGAGGGAGAAGCAGGCTCCCCACTGAGCAAGGAGCCTGATGCAGGGCTTGATCCCACTGGGATTATAACCTGAGCCAAAGGCATTCACTTAATTGACGGAGCCACCCAGGTGCCCCCTGAAAAAAAGTTTTCATAAAAACTATCTATTGGGGAGCCTGGGTGGCTCGGTCGGTTCAACGTCTGCCTTTGGCTCGGGTCATGATCCCTGGGGTCCTGGGATTGAGCCCCGCGTCGGGCTCCCTGCTCGGCAGGAAGCCTGCTTTTCTCTTTCCCACTCCCCCTGCTCGTGTTCCCCCTCTCGCTGTCTCTCTCTGTCAAATAAATAAATAAAATATTTAAAAAGAAATAAAAATAACAAAAAAACCTATCTATTAATAAGAAAAATATTTCCATTTTGGAAAAAAAAGTCATGTTCCCAAAGTCTTACCACACTTTATTTTTAACAAAATACCTTATAAATTAGTTTTATTTTGACATTATGGGTGATTCTAAAGAAACCAACAGGTCGACTATCACCAAGTCACTTTAACAGTGATGAGGTTAACGAAGGGTAGTGGGAAGAAAGGCAGGTAGGGACAAGTGTCCTCCCGACCACCCAACCAAGAGGAAACAAGCATTAAAAGGATCTTACACCACTCTGGAAAGAGCCCTCCACCCTTTCCCAGGCTGATGACAAAAACTTGATTGGGTGACAGGCACAGGGAGGGTCAATCAGATTAAAACAGCCTGCCAACAAGTCCATAAAACCCCCTAGACTTAGAGACTCCGGTGGCAACCCTCTCAGGTCCCCTCCCTCTTTGGGAGCTTCGTACTGTCCATCACTCTGAACTTTGCTTGGCTGCCCACCACTCGTCATCTGGTCTACCTCTTCATTCTTCCAAGCAGCATGACCACAACTGCAGGCACTGAAGGAAAAAAAAATCCTGCAACGTGAGCCCAGACGAGGCCCTCCCAAGCACCGCCGAGACAATGAGAGGAACACTGAACACCCCTTAGTCACGCTGCCCGAACGGCGTGTTCTACACACAATCATAGCAATAACAAGCAGCATCACTTATGGGATGATCAAGACTCAAATATGTTGCAATTTCTAATACACGCTATGGTATTAATTTTATGTAAACTTTAACTTAAGTCATTAAATCACCTACAGACAGTACTAATCTCTCCAGTTAACTCAGAATATTTGGTCCTAGACACCTGGGTGGCTCAGTCAGTTAAATGTCCAACTCTTGATTCCGGCTCAGGTCATGATCTCAGGGTTGCGAGACCGAGCCCACACCGGGCTCCACACCAAGCGTAGGGCCTGCTTAAGGTTCTCTCTCTGCTGCCACCCCCCTACCTTCTCTCACCCGAGAGTGTCTGGTCCTCATAGCCACGTAAGAGGACCAGTTCGGACAACACGCACCCACTGGATGTCCATGCCCTGCATGAGCTGCTCCAGCACCACGAAGTCCTCCTTGTTGATCACCTCTTTCCCTGTGCTTGTTTTCCACCCATTCTTCTTCCAGCCTTGAACCCAATTGGTGATACCTACAAGAAATGCACTCATAGTCCTCTGAGCTCGAATGTCCTGGTCTCTTTCTCCCTAGACTTCCCCATTCCGCCTGCTCTACTCGTCTCCACAGTGGCGTGGACTTGCCGCTGGACCACACGGGCTGTACTCCGGCGGGGGCACACGGCACACTCCTCTGCTTAGCCCTCTGACTGGACTGGTGCTGACCCCCAGCTCCCAGCTTAAGAGAACACCTCTCTGCTTCTTCAACCCTCTCCCCGTGTCCTAACATGATTATTTCTCAAAGGAGCCGTCCGCATGCCACCTTCAGTTACTTATGCATGTTTACACTTGAAGCTACCTGCTGCCCTATCTTAGGAGCCTGGCGAAGACATGTCTATGTGGCAAACTCCAGAGCAGCAGATCTGGGTTCCAGAATCCCCAGTTTTCTCTTTATACTGGACAAACCAATGGTTGTCTTCATTCACCATTTGGGTCCTGCCCTGATACACCTCCCATAGGAGAAGGAAATACCTATTTCCCTTCATGTTTACCAGGAAACACTAGAAGTAAAATGTAAAAGCTTACCATTTATAGTAAACATACTGTCCGTATACAGAACCAGCTTCTTGATGTTTTGAGCCTTTGCTTGCTCGATGGCTTTGCAGGCTGCCTTAAAGAAACAGGTCAGTCATCATGCTACAGAAGTTGTCCAATTTTCAACATTACCAAAGTTCAAAATCACTTCGCTGTTTAAACATTCTTTTTCTGTGCTGAGTATAATGATTATATACGCTCTGCATGAAATAACGCCACACATACGGTTCTGTTTGCACATCTATTTGAAATAACTTTTAAAACTTTTCTGGAAAATTCCTATCTATCAGAGTTACTAGTAACCCCAAACCAAGTTTCTTCTGGACTTTGACTGTCCTGTGAGCACAGAGTGTACGTGGTTCACTGCTATGATGGTCTTACTCTCAGTGGGAAATGTGTCTGACAACTTACATGAATTTCTGCTCTTTGGTTGGTCTGCCGCCCGGGAAGCCTAATGCCTATATTCCTGGTTGCAAAACAATAAAAAGGAAAATGAAATCAATTAAAAAAGCTAATTCCTAAAGTGATTCCTTAAGCCTCTCAATGGAGGACAGGCTTGATACATTTTTTTGACATATGAAAGCATCATACAAATATACAGCCTTTAAAAATCAAACCAAGAGTACCAGCATTTTATGGAAAAGCACCATGGGATGGTCTTGTGAAGAATTACTGGGCCAGAAATCAAAAGCAAAGTTTTCTTTCTGGCCCTGCAATTCATTAGCGTGGGGTCCTGGGTGAGCACTAAGCCCGCAGACACTCAGTGCCACACAAGCTTGTTGCCTCTTAGAGCGTTTGCAGCTAAAATGAGATCTCAAAGGAAAAGAACTCTGCAGACCACAAGTCGAGAGAAATATAAAGTCTTACTCAACAGTTTATATTCCATTATGCCCAACACTGCTGTGGGCACCTGGAAATGCTGGAGACAAAGCTCAGAGCTGATGTGGCTACTTCACAGGCTCAAATTCATCTTTTACACCGAATCTTAGGGCTGCCCAGGGTATCTGAATGATCACACTTTGCATCCCCCTGAGCTCGTGCCTTGTGAAAAACTAGAGGTCACCTCTAAGCTCACACGTCCTCAGAAGAGTCTTGGGAACATGACAGGTTCCAAGTGTGGCAACCTTGGACGTCCTTGCCAGAACCATCCCGCAGGAGACATGTGACTCTCCTAGGGGGCAGGGAAGTCATTTTGGTAGATGTCATCAGCGAGACACAGAAACTGCTCTAGATTCAGGGTGAAGAAAGCAATGAAGTATTTTACATTCTGAAGAACAAAGCTATCGGTGTCGACATGAACCAAAGCTTGTTCCTTTGCAACCTCTGCCAAAGCTAACCAACAATCAACACATCTCGTGTCACTCCTTGACAAGTTTTAGAATGTGATTCACTTAGACTTGAAGCCTTTTTTGTTTACTCACAAAGGATGGCCGGGCCCCCAGTAAACACCGATGCCTGCTCGTGCCCTCCTCTGCCCGTTACTGGAGCAGCAGCCATCAGTGTAGACGACAACAGATTCTCCTAGAAGAGGGAATTTCATGAGTGGCACTGGAACCAAAGCACGAAAAACTGAGATTCACTTAACAAATTCACTAAGCTTGGATTCACATTTTAACTGTGAGAGTAGTGTACAATGTGATCTATATTCTCTATCTAGAAAAACATTATCAGTTCCTCATAAAAGGGGCCCTCAACACCTTCTGATTAGCATGCCCTCCTATCTCGGACATGGCAATTTAAAGGTAAATTAAAGGTAAAGGCAGGCATTTTGTGAATTCAGAACCTGCTGCTGTTGCATCCCCCACTACAGAGGGCAGAACAGTGTCGCCATCCCTCTCCCCACGGGGAGCAGGGCTCACACTCACTCCCCGGAGCTGCCTTTGCAAACAAGTAGTGTCTTGACATGATAAGGACCTGTCCCCTAGAAGGTCTAGTCCTCTGACAAATGTTGGTCTAATTTTTTTTTTTCTTAGTATATTTGCCTCTAATAAACTACGGTCCCCTGTGTTTGCTTTGTTTCATCAAGACAGAGGCTCAGGGGCACCTTGGTGTCATGACTATTATATGGAAAACCTTAAAATCCAAGAGATACATACCCATGTAAGAAAACGTGTCTTTGTCAACTGAAGGCACAGATTCCATGGTCTGTCTTGCCTGCTTTGCACAGGGCTCTGTGCTTTCCTCTCCATCCAAGGGCTCACGGAGTCGCTTGTTGGCTTTCACTTGTGATTCCTGTTCATGCTTATTTTCTGTCCCTGAAAGATCAAGTCTACTCAAAAAGCAGGAAAAAATGAACATAACATGAAATGCTTAACAATCCAGAAGTTCAGTAAGTGATTTAGTAGCACTAAATCAGACTTAAGTATGCTCTGTGGCCTCATAAAGAGGAAATCACTTAGGACAGTCCACACCGTGTCAGATTTTCATGTCCTATGAAATTACTCTAAAGTTTCCCTAAGCTTGACAAGGGCGATATGAAGACAGGAGCAACATCTCTGTTAAAGCAGAAACCTGGCTGTGACAGAGAGAGTAGAGATAGCAAAGGTTTGAATCCCACTGGGATGGTGGGCAGTTTGACAATCTGAGGACTCTTTCCCCAGAAAGAAAACAAGGACTCGAATTTTGTAGATGCTATTACTCCAGGGATGTCCACTCCATCAATGCCAAGCTGAGAACCTCTGGGGAAGTTGAGAGGGCATGGGTCACTGGACCTTAAGTGCAGGGACAGTGGGCCACACCGAGAAAGGGAAGCAGAAGCCCAACAGCAGAAGGGACTGGGCCCCTTCAGGGCGGCGGCTGCAGAGCTTTCCGTCAGGAGCTCAGCCCCGGGATGCAGGGTTAATCCCAGGGGCTTCTCACATACCCCCTCAGGTTCTGTGGGAGCAGCTTTTCCTACATTCTCATTTTATGGAGTGGGAATAGCGGCACAGAAGGAGCAACCAAGTTTATCTGCAAACAACAACTAAGCCCAACACTACAGAATTACTTTAAGCTCATCCCTAAAGCAGGGACGGAGAAGTGGGGCTCCAGTGTTGACTGAACACTTACCACACGGGTCCAAGCCAGAATGTCCTGCCTGCAGTAGCTTCTCCCCCCACACCTGTCACGAGACTGCTACAGGTTATCTGGGCAAAATCTGACCGAAGCCACTATGGAGCGCAATGTTTGGGTTTCCACTCTGCTGTGTTTACCTTTAAAATATTCCTCTGGGGGGGACGCCTGAGTGGCTCAGCCGGTTAAGCGTCTGCCTTCAGCTCAGGTCAGGAACCTGGAGTGCAGGGACCTAGCTCGGCATCGAGCTCCCTGCTCAGTGGAGAGTCTGCTTCTCCCTCTCCCTGTAGCTCCCCCTGCTTTGCTCTTTCTCTCACTCTGGCTCTATCGCAAATAAATAAAATCTTGAAAGAAAAATACCTCCAGGACTCTACGGAAGTAAACCCCAAAACACAAGTACAAATCAAATGGCAACTTTGCAGAAGTTTAATACCAATACAAATATTGACTTTATTTGTAACGACACAGAGAGTTAAATTGGATCCAAGTTTTTAAAGGACAGACAGGACTTTGGAGGAAAAGGAGCCTACTGCTGTCAGATAATTTTCCCTTCACAAAATTGGGCTGAGTAAGTTAACCCCAAATCAATTTGCAAAAATCATGGTAACTGCCAAAAAACTCAAGAATCCCCAAATAAAAATATACGTCACATCAAGAGGAAATTTGGGAAAGGGGCTACCATTTTGCTTTGACACAGTTTTGAACATTAAAGACGTTAAATCCCAATTTGTATGTACAAATCACTAACCTGGAGGCCTCTGAACTTCTAAGAAAGAGGACCCGTGAAGAACTAACTCGCCTTCGGATTTAGCGCATTTAAGAGACAGAAACATACTCCTGGCAAGAACTGAAGTCTGGCTAAATTACTAATGGGTTAGGACAAAAGAGCAGTGAGAAGGAAGCTTAAGAACCCGACAAGGACAGGAACCGAACGCGCACGGGTGTCTCCCCGGCAGAGAATGGCAACAGTCACTGCAACTTCCTTAGAAGCGGCTGGGGACGCGGGTGGAGCAGGTGCACAGCGGGTGGGCTCTGCGCGGCTTCCACCTGCCTCCAGGCCTCAGCGGGACCCCCTCCCCGGGTCCCCGACAACTGCTCGGCGCCTGCGCGTCTCGGGGGGACCGTGGAGGCCTGGCCGACCGTCATGGCTTCAAACTCGTCTGTCATCTTAACTACTAGGAAGATCTGCGAGTCAAGCCAACGGGACAAGTTGCCCCCAACACGGGGGTCTGGAGGCTCGGTCGACCGTCGGCGCGGCCCGAGACCCCCAACACTGCGCGGTGCGGGTACCTCCTGCTGCCCCGAAGGGCCCCTGGGAAGGGCGGACTCACATGCGTGTCCGGCGCCGCGGTCTCACGGTAAAGTACCAGAGAAGAGCCGGTGGCTAAGGGGCGCCCGGCGGCCCGCTCGGCCGGCGCCGGCTTCTCCCTCTGCCGCCCCCCGTGCTCGCCCCTCCGACAAATACACAGACACAGTGTTACGCACTCAAAGGTGAGCACAGACGGAGAAGCGCGGGAGGGGGACCCCGCCTCCCGGGCCGCCTCCCACGCGGTTACCCCAGACGCCGCTGGGCTCTCTCATCGGCGGCCGCACCCCGCGGGCGGCCCGGGGCGCCAGCCGGGACGGGACGAGCGCAGACGGCTACCTTCCGAGCCGCCCGGGCCGGCGGGCTTCCCGACGAAGGCCCAGGCCTCCTCCTCCGTGGCAAACTTCTTAAAGCGCGCGGCCGGGAAGCGGTCCACCTGCGCTCTGCACTCGCTCCTGCAACAGAGCGCCGGGTTACCGCCCTCCTCCCTCGCCGGTGCGCCCGACCGGCCCCTCCAGGTCGGCTCCGCGCCGCCTGTGCCGGCCGAGGGACGCCAGCTCCGTCTCAACACGCCGCAAGCGCTGGGCGTCGGGGCCTGCAGAAGGCGTCCCGTGAACCCTCTCCGATCAGCTCAGGGGCGCCTCCGGGAAGCTCCGCGCGCGCGGCCGCAGCGCGCGAACGCAAGCCCCGGGCCTCCCACCCCGCCCCGCAGCGCGGAAACCCAGCGCCGAGGGCCGTTCCCGGGATCCGAATGTGGCCCCGAGAGGTGACCTTTCTAAGGCCGCAGGCGGGGCCAGGCAGGCACCGCCGCAGTCGGACTAGGCGCAGCCAGCGGGAGCGTCCCCTGACGCGAACCCGGAGGCGAGGCGGGGGCCCCGGGCGCGCTCAGGCTCCAGGCGGCCTTTCCGACTCCGCCCACGCAACGGAACCGCGCCGCGGCCGGGGCCGGCGAGCCCACGTCAGCTCCCGGGCGCCCCACCCCAGGCCGCAGGCCGCGAGCCCCGGGCCGCCCCGGCTCGGCCTCGGGGAGCGCGGCCCACTCACCAGGTCTGGAAGACCCCGGTCTTGCGGCCCCTCCTCACGGCATAAAACATGCTGAGTCCGCTGCAGCCGCAGGTGCTGCAGCGCACGGCGGCCAAAGCAAGTCTGCGCGCTACGCCCAGGAGCCTGGTCATCGCTCGCAGCTGGCCATCGCCCCGCAGCTGAGCTCCGCCGCTCGCGCCCTCACCCCACAGACCCAACTTCCGGCGGCCGCGCGGGGAGATGACGCGCGACCCCGCCTGCGGGGCGAGGCCTGGGCGGGGTCTAGGGCCCGGGGCGTTTCCGGCTCACTTTCCCGGAAGTCAGGGAGACAGTCGGGTCTGGGCGGTCCCGGAAGGGGCGGGATCTACGATGGTGGGCGGGGACTAAAGTGGGGTGGGCGGGGGCAGTGAGGGGGGTCTGGGGGATGTGGACGGGGAGGTGCCGCGTGAAGGGCGGGATCTGGGCTGTGCGGGCGGGGCCGCGCGAGGGCGATCCGGGCAGTATGGGCGGGGCGGTGCCGAGCAGGGGGCGTGGTCTGGGCCGTGTAGGCGGGAAGGTGGAACTTGAGGGGCGGGGTCTGGGGAGGTTCCGTGTGAGGGGTGGGATCTAGGCGGAGGGGTCGGATAAGGGCCGCGCGAGGGGCGGGGCCTGGGCAGTGTGGACGGGGCGAGGCCGAATGACGAGCCGTGCCCCGCCTCGAGGGGCGTGGTCTGGGGAGGGGCCACAGGAGGGGCGTGGTGTGGGCGGAGCGGGCTGGCGGGACTGTCGGAGGCTCCCGCGCCCGCCGCTCCGCGCCCCCGCGGCGGTTTGCCGGCCCGTCCCGGTCCCTCTGCCGCAGTCCGGGCTGTCCAACCGAAGGGGTAGGTGGCCTTCCTCCTGACTGGCGCTCGGCGACGGAAGAGCGAGCCGAGGCCGGAGGAAGCGCAGCGCCCCACCCACGGGGTGCGCGCCCTGGCCCGCAGGGAGACGGTTCAGTTGCCAGAGCGACGCGTTAGGCCCCTGCCTGCTTCTTGACTCTGTGCTCCGTCAGCGAAACGACTTCTGGAGGAGCCCTGTCCGCTGACGAGCCTCGCTTTTCCGACGACCCCGATCTCCTCCGGGTGCTCGGTCGGGCAACCCTCCCGCGACACCTGCGGTCCTCGGCGCACGCCCCGCGGCACGGCCGAGTGCGCCGGGCTGAGTGCGGGGGTCCGCCGGGCGGGGCGGCGAGGAGGAGCGGGCAGCGCGGGGCCGCGCCTGGGATTGCAGCCGTGCAGGGCGGGCTCGGACCGGGAGACTGCGGGCGGCGGGCGGAAGACGGCCTTGGAGCACCGGGAGTTCGTTCGCGTGCATGAGGCCGAGAGCGGGACGAAGGGGCAGCAAAGGGGAGACGGACCTTGCTGTGGTCGGGTGTGCGTCTGTGAACTCAAAGAACATCCATTTAAAAAAATGTTCGCTTTCCTCGTTTACATTTAAATGGTCCATTCCTCATTTCTATTTTTATTGCACTTCTGGACAGCTTCTTAAGAAAGTCGTCCTGGGGCACCTGGCTGGCTCACTTGGAAGAGCGTGGGCTTCTTGATCTCTGGGTTATGAGTTCGAGCCCTACCTTGGGTGTAGGGTTTACTAAAAAAATAAATGAGCTTAAAAAATAATTTTAAAAAATTGTCCCTAAAAATCATTACTGGTTGATCATGATATCTCTTCTTGTGTAGCTGTGAAGCCCGGAGATGCCCCCGCTCTCAGGGTGACAGCAGCCCCTCTTTTTACTGCAGTTCCTTCTGTCTTCACTCGAAGCCTTGGAGCGCCAGTAGCCTCTGAGTGAGCCTCTGAGTAAGCTACACTTGGGACGGTTTATTTCTAGACTTGCTTTCCTCAGAGGCATCACAAGCTCACCCTCTCTGGGTGACAACAGGTTCGGTTAGGGACACAGATGGCACTGGAAGACCTGGTTCCAGGTTAGGAGGCTGACTGGAAGAGGATCGGGGCAGTGGGCCGAAAGCAAAAGTCTTCACTTTAAAACTCTGAGCTGGCATAGTCAGTCTGCTCTGAAATGCTGACAGAAGTACAGGTTACCCACACAGCTGTGCCCGTCGTGTTCCCTTGGGGAGGAAGGAGGCTGAGCCCCTGTCCATGTGCTGCCCGTCCCACTGGTTTGGTCCTGGGGTCAGACGCACCTGGGACTTCCTTCTCCATGTAAACTGGCTGGCTGTGGTCCTTTATCACAGGGCACTCATCAACCTGCTAAAGCTGTAGGTTTATCTGAGTATGTTAAGAAAATTGCCCATGTGGCGTTCTATAATTCCAAACCGTTTCTTCCGGTGTTTCATTAACCAATTACTCATCTGAAAATCTTTCCTATCTTAAACTCTGGCTTCAAGTGTATGTGGATTTACCCATCCTGGGCAAACGCTGGCCCATTCTCAGCACCGGCCACTGAGCACCGGCCCAGAAGTCAGTGAGACTCGACAGCATTCAAAACGAGTGAACTAGGTTTCACTGACACACACAATTATGGATAATTATTAGCAATATGATACTAAGTGAATAAAGCAAGTCCCCAAGTGGAGATAGGACATCCTTTGTATAAATGAAAACATGTACTCCTTGTCACACATGCATGCAGAAAGCCGTAAATCTAAAGGAAGAGAGGCGCGTCCTCCAAGTCAGACATTACCGACATTTGCAAAACGTAAATCACTGCTACTCTTCTCACTTTGGGGGCAGAAGATATGGTTATTTTTAATAAAACATTACTTATAGTAACTTGAAGTGGGTTTACTGTTTTAATGAATAAAAATTTTCTCCATTTTATGTTGCATGTGGTAAATATCCCTAGTCATAACCTACAAAAAAAAAAATTCTTCAAGGTCTTCGATAACTTTTAGAAGTTCAAGAGTCCTGAGGCCAACATCCTAGGAACTGCTGACCTAGAAAATAATTATAGATCAACATAGGAACACATGAAAAATAACATATTCAAACTGTGTGCTTGTAATTCCTGTTTATACTTTGCCTGCAAATTGTATTTTTTGAATAAAAATTTCTACCAGTCTATAACATGCTTCTGTAAAACACACTGGGATTTCCCAAAATGTATAGTTTGGGATAGGTAAGTGTATGAAGCCATCCCTCGCTTCGGAAGAAACACTTTTGTTCATTAGCTCCCTGTAGACGCCGTCGAATCACTTTTACCGTCAGAGCGGATGCTCGGGAAGCCGGCTCGACGTCCCAGGCGCTGTACCAAGTACTACTGTACGCGCACAGCCATATACGACCCTCACGATACTAACGTCATCTTGTTTTCCAAAGAGAAAGCCAAGGTTTCGAGTGATCAAGTGCCTTGCCCACAGCCATGCAGACAGGCAGGGCTGCGGCCAGTACTCAGACCTCAGCCCAGCACCCATCCTGGAAAACCCAAGTCATGGCCCTCACAGTGTGGCCCTCAGACCAGCCGCGAAACCATCACCAGGAGCTTGGCAGCAATGGGAGTTCTGGGTCCTGCCCCACAGCAGCAGGGTCGGAACTCTGCCAGCTCTGCGGGGGAGTAAGGGAAGCGAGGGGGAGCCCAGCAGTGTGTGTTTTGGTAGATCGCCCCCCCCCCCCCGGGTTGAGGACACCCCTCCCCCCCGTAGCTGGCCGCACTGCTTCATTTCTGGGACTCTGTTTGCTTCCCACCCCAGTCCTGGCAGACCTTAGGTTTATCTGACAGACAGAGAAGGCAGACTCAAGGAGCTTTTGATTTGCCCAAAGTCACCTGCTTAGTTCTGGAACTGGAACTTGACCCGCAATCTTCTCGCTGTTCACCTGAAGCTGTGACCAGCGTCAGCAAGGAATCCGGGGGCAGTCAGGTGAGAGCAGAAGCCAGCAAGCTCATTTTGCTGCCTTTCATCAAGGAAGACAGGTGAGCCCCAGAGCCGGGGTTCTCTCCGTGGGCCTGGCCACTCTCACAGCAGCCACCGGACTCCATCCCCTATGAGCCACCCATGGGGCACAAGGATCATCTCTGCATTCAGGATCCGACAGCTCACGCCCTGAGGTCCTGGGGTTAAGACAGTCACCCCCTAGAAGTCAGGCTCATCCAGAATCTGGATGAGGTGTGGCTTGCCCCAAGTGTCAGTTCCTCATCTCAATACTGCCGAGAACTCGCAGTGACCCAGTCGGCTCCC
This sequence comes from Mellivora capensis, assembly GCA_004024625.1. NCBI lineage: Eukaryota > Metazoa > Chordata > Mammalia > Carnivora > Mustelidae > Mellivora > Mellivora capensis. The sequence goes on along the minus strand of PISX010002865.1, from coordinate 26,667 downwards.
GCGGGCATGCGCTCCCCAACAAGGGCACCACTCAGGGGCTCTGGTCTCCCGGCGGGCACGGCTGGGTGCAGCTCTAGGCGCCGAGTCCTCCTGCGTTTGGACCATACGTCTGAAGCCAACAGGGGCAGCTCGGTGACTGGGAAGACAGAGAAGTCGGGACTGGAACTTGCCTTACTTCACTGTGTCACTCCCTGTGATCACTTGTGTTCTAACTTAGTGAAATAGCCGTGATGGATTTTAGGGGACCTGGCTGGCTCCGTGGAAGGAGTGTACGACTCTTGATCTCAGGGTTGTGAGTTCTAGCCCCATGTTGGGTGTAGAGATGACAGAAATAAATAAAAATGAAGAGCAGATTTTAGTTTGTACATTAAATATTTTACTGAATTTGAACAATGCCTTGAAGATTGAAATTTACTCTTTTTAGGGGCGCCTGGGTGACTTAGTCGTTAAACATCTGCCTTCGGCTCAGGTCATGATTCCAGGGTCCTGGGATGGAGCCCCGCATCGGACTCCCTGCTCGGCGGGAAGCCTGCTTCTTCCTCTCCCACTCCCGTTTGTGTTCCCTTTCTCAATAAAATCTTAAAAAAAAAAACACAAAACTAAACCAACAACTTTCTAAGGTTTAAAAAATTATTCTTTTTAGATGTTAATGATTGATTTTAGAAGAGTGAATTGGGAAGATAATGATGACTATGACATGGTGATAACTGAAAATACTTTTGTCTGGAGGATGCTAGCCATAAAACCCTCGGCATCACACACTGGGGGACGCCCCTGCCCCCTGCTCGCCCCTAACACAGGTTCCTACTGGTTGTGGGTCGTTCCCAGTCTCAGTCTGAACAGTTGCAGGAAATGCCCCCATGTGGCCCCAGGAACATGGTTACTGCCCAGAGGGCATTTCAACTGCAGTCTGTTCCAGAGACAAGGACCCCTGGTATCTCCCTAAAGATGACTTGTTACCAAGAACAATACCAGCAAAGTGTGGTAGCTGAGGACCAGCAGGTCCGCAGGGCCGTCAGTCACCTTCCTCAACTTCCGGAGGCCCTTGGCTAATGGGGGCGGGGTTACTGGTGTGCTAGCCCTGCAGAACGGTTGTGGAGTGCACGGGATGAGCACACGAGGACCGAGGGTCGAAATGGAGCGCGTGTGAATCCTGTCCCCCAGACCCCTCCCGTTCTCCCCCAGCCCTGACCTGTGCGGCGCACACACACGGATGACAAATACCAGCTCTACAGTTTACTACTGTATACACTTCGGTGAGTTGCCCCAAGTCTGTTCTCTGATTTGAAAACTGGAGATAATGATGCCATGGGGGGGGGGGGGGCGCTGTGAACACTGCGTGCAGCTTCTAATCTGGTCTGATACACTAGCGTGTTCCCAATGTCACGTTACTTCTTTCATCTTGTACATGTTTCATGAAGGCTCATGAGAAGGGTGTTGCTTTTGATGAAATATGTTGAAGATGAACAGATTATCAGTTTATGGTAAAAATCAAGTGAATTTCTCTGTATCTTAAATATTAGTATTTGAACGATTACCTCTCATCCACCTGATAGGTCACCCACGTCTACGGATCAGATACTGCTACATGGGAAGTGACTTTGAAACCTTCCAGAAGAAGCCAGTGACCTTGCCTCATTATATGCAGTGGGTTTTCACATTCATCACAGGCTTGCGCCTTCATTTCCTTCCCATGCTCCCTACCCGCTACTGGGTAATGATTATGAAAACCCTGGCAGTAAGTTGAGGGGAGAAATGAAATCTTTTGCTAAATTCAATCCATTACTTCTTGATCGGTCAGACAGGTCCATAAATTTGTTTTACTTGCAAGGACTCTGCGGTAACTCTCCTTCTGTCACTTTATCATTAACACCAGGAGCAGCAGTGTGGAAGGGAACCGCTTTGCAGTCTGGGTGCGCTCCTGTCTGACCTCTAGGCTTTCTGCCTCAGGCGCTGACATTATACATCCCCAGCATAGAGTCCCTTTAAATGGGGACTTTACGCAATGGAGAGATAATATACATAAAGGAGAACACATCTTGGCTGTTTAACTGCACCCCCACCCCTGCAATATTCCGTCCTGGACCAGAACTACCCAGGCAGAGTCTCTTGGTTCCTCTAGGACGAAACTGTAGATTCCCTAATTCATTTCCTTCATGCTGAAAGGGATCTTTCTTGGTTCCCTGTTACTACATCTACTGCAATTCCTCTCGACATCTGGCCCCTTGTTACTCATTGTGGTCTCTGGGTCAGTCTCATGGGCATAATCTGGGAGCAAGTTAGAAGTGTAAAATATTGAGCCCCAGCCCAGAACTTCTGAATCAGAATCTGTATCTTCCAATGATTACCAGGTGATTCCTTTGCATGTTAAAATTGGAGAAACACTGACTTTTAAAAAATATGAATTTTGTGTTTTAGTGACAAATGAATACATAGTTGGGGAATTCAGAACATGACATGTTTGATTTCAAGTAAGCATTTTCTTTAAATAGCTGAAGATTTATGTAATTGTGATGTGAAACATGAGATTCAAATTGCAATTACATTGTGTTATAATTATACATATTGGTGTCTTTTATGAAACAATTCCAGCAGGATTCAGACAACCTGAAAATAATGTAAACCTATGGAAAAAACTTCCACTTGAAATGTTGGATAGGATTTAAAGCTATAATATATAACATATTTCCCAAGTACTTAAAAATTTGATTTTATATACTATGATCATACTTTATAACATCCCTAATTGGCTTTAGGAAGTTTCCACTGGATTAGCATTAAATACTTAACGTTTATCCAAAGTCTTCTGAGAAATCAAAGTTCCACATTTATGACTTTCTTTTATGACCTTATTTATTTATTTGACTAAGATCACAAGTAGACAGAGAGGCAGACAGAGAGAGGAGGAAGCAGGCTCCCCGCTGAGCAGAAAGCCTGATGCGGGGCTCGATCCCAGGACCCTGAGATCATGAACTGAGCTGAAGGCAGAGGCTTAACCCACTGAGCCACCCAGGAGCCCCAACATTTATGACTTTTTTGAGATTTAAGGGAGTGAGAACATACACATGCAAGTGGGGGGGGAGGGACAGAGGGAGAGAGGTTTGTGTAAGATATAAAATTCCTGTTCTGTGACACGTGGGCTTCTTTTTTTTATTCTCCTCCTAGAAAGGACTATACGGTTATAGATACACGAGGAGGGCTAGTCAATCAGTCATACGAACTTAAGAACACTTACTGAAGATCATCCTACCAGTTATGAAGACCAAGGCGGCCTCAAGAGGACCCCCATGAGGTACCCTTGTGCCAAGATTCTGGTCTCTAATGCCATTTTTCCAATAAAAGGAACCAAGGCTTTTTGGACAAAAGGTTAATCCCGTGTCTGAGCATGGTATAAAACTAGCCTGGGTTACCTTGTGCTAGAAAAGCAAGATGTTCAGAGATGAAGCAGCTCATTTCAAAGGGGCTAATGTCCACAATACTAACAGGCTAAGAAGAAAAACTCATGTGATCCTATTGGTTAATGCAAAAAAACCATCTGACATAGTATCACTCAAGATAAACTCTCAGGAAAATGGGGATAGAGGGGATCTTCCCGAACGATAAAGCACATCCACAGAGAAACCTAATGCTAACGCCACAGCTATGATGGACAACGCTTTCCCTGAGACGGGGACGAGGTGAGGAGGTCCGCTCTGACCACTGCTAGTCGGCAAAGCGCTGGAAACCACAAGAACGCACCGAACAGCTCCCACGCTACTTTGCTACAGTGGCAGGGACCACAGCCAGGCATGTGGCAAGGACAGGGACACGGCTCAGCAAGCAAGCTCAGAAGGACTCGCCCACGTAAGAGCAGAGGAGCAGCTCTACTTTTCTTTCCGCTACAAGTTCCAAGTTGACGCTTCATTTTTCAAGGAGACAGCGGCTCTTTTTTCGGCATTAGCAAAGCACATCTAACTTTACAAATATGGTGAACGCGGGGCACCTGGGTGGCTCAGCGGGCTGAGCATCTGCCTCCTACTCGGGTCATGAACCTGGGGTCCGGTCCTGCTCAGCGGGGCGTCTGCTTCTCCCTCTGCTTCTCCCCCTGCTCAGGCTCTTTAAATAAGTACGATCTTTAAGAGAAAAGCGGACGAATGCAGTAGTTCCCACCGCCTAGTGCGGTGTTTTCAGCACCTCCCAGTGCTTGGCCTGTAGGGACAGTGACAGAGGAGACTGAACCGCAGGCAGAGGAGCTGACACAAGCTGTTCCCTGTCTGGAAGCTCTTCCCCCGGCCAACAGTTCCTGCTCCTCACCCCCTTTCACGTGGGAAACAAAGGCAAGACAGACACTAAACTTCCCTACCACGGACAGCCGCGGACAAGTCCTCGCAACAGGGAGCGGGGCTTCCTCTGGGCGCCGGGCTGCCGGGCACTTTGCGGAGGACCAAGCGGGCCTGACCCCCGCAACCCCGGGTCGGGCTCAAACAGCCGGAACCCCCCCGTCCGCACGCGGCTCGCCGGTACGCACCGGCAGCGTCTCACGACTCGGCTTTTAGCAGACGGCGATCAAGGGCCCTTTCTCAGCGGCAGCTGCCCCTCGAGGTCCTGGAGACCCGCTTCCAGACGTCCGTGACCGGCCGCGCCGCGGGGCCCCAGGGCAGCTCTCCGCCCTGCGGCCCCCTCGCTGGGCTTTAGTAAATTCACCTTCTCGCACCACGGCCGCCTCGGGATTCCTTCCCGGCCTCGGGCCCAGGCCCAGCATGTCCAGCCCTCGCCCGGCCGACTGCGGTGCAAGCCGGCCTGACCTTCCCGCGAGCGAGGACGCGGGCCGCGCGCCCCGCGCAGAGCTCGCCGGGCACCGACGTCACGCGCCGGTCGTGAATTCCGCGTTCAGGTCCTCTCGAGGGCACAGGGCGTCTTCACGCGTGCGGGCGAAGCGGCAGCCCCGCACGAGGTCGGCTCACGCCCAGTCCGCGCGCTCGGGCTGAAGCGGGGTCCCTGCGCCGGCCCCACGCTCCCCGCCTGCCGTCCGCCCGTCTGGACAGCCCCCTCTGGCGCGGGCCCCTGCGCTCGCCGGGGACCGGGGGCCGGGGGCCGGGGGGGCCCGCCTCCCCCCGCCAGCCGACCCCGTGGGTGACAGCGGACGCCCGGCGCCCGCCCGCCGCCGACCGACGGCCGACGGTTTACGGCCTGAAAAGCACGTCCAGTCGTAAAGCACTTCGCCTCCGAGGCGCCCTGACAGACGTCCTGCCAACGGGTTCTCTACGGGCAGAAATGGTTGCATGGCTGCAGCGGGGAAATGAGTCCTCGACTTAGCTGAGTGTTTTTTAAACGTCGTCTTCGGGACGGAGTTGTTTTTCGCGGGTCCCCGACCCCGCCCGGCCGCCCGACGCCTGCCCGGAACTTGCGCCGCGGCCGGGCCACGCCAGCCAACCACAGCCGACAGGAAACGCGGCGGGCGGAGGAGAGTTACCAACGCACCGGTCCGCCGGAGCCTCTTCCTGGGACTGTCTAGGCTTCGACCGCTTTTCACTCGTTCTTCCGGTTTCTCTACGCGCACTGTTCCCGCCTCTTCCCTTTCGCCGTCGGGATTTGAGGGGCTCTCGCGAGACTTGGGCCTCTTCCTAGGCCGGCGCTCTCAGCAAGGTACGTCGGCGGCCTTCTCGCGGCTGGACTTTTCGTCGGCTCCGAGGGAAACGCGTATCGGAGGTCGGCCTCCACGGGCGGGCCCTGCTCAGCCGGCGGGGATACGGCCGATTCCCCGGGCTGGGTCCCCCGATGGCTTCTGCGGGGTGGCGCGGGGCCGGGCCGGGGGCCGGGGGGGCCGGCGGCGGCCTCCTCAGCCGGGGCGCTGTGTGCTTGCAGGAGAAGGCCATGTTCAGCTCGAGCGCGAAGATCGTGAAGCCCAACGGCGAGAAGCCGGACGAGTTCGAGTCCGGCATCTCCCAGGTGCGGGGCGGGGGCCCGGCGCGCGCGACCCGCGGGGGGCCGGGGGTCGGGGGCCGGGGCCGGGGGCGGCGGCGGGCGGCGGCGGCGCGCGCTGAGGCGGCCCTGCTGCCCCCCGCAGGCCCTGCTGGAGCTGGAGATGAACTCCGACCTCAAGGCGCAGCTCCGCGAGCTGAACATCACGGCCGCCAAGGTGAGGCGCGGCGCGGCGCGGAGGCGCGGCCGGGCGAGGGGGCGCGGGGCGGGCGCGGCTGACGGCGGCGGCGGCTCGTCCTCAGGAGATCGAGGTCGGCGGAGGCCGGAAGGCGATCATCATCTTCGTGCCGGTCCCGCAGCTCAAGTCGTTCCAGAAGATCCAGGTGCGGCTCGTGCGCGAGCTGGAGAAGAAGTTCAGCGGGAAGCACGTGGTCTTCATCGCGCAGGTGTGTCCTGCGGGTGGGGGGGGTGGGGGTGGAGCCCCTGCGGGGGGCGAGGGGGGAGCCCCTGCTGGTGGGGAGCCCCTGCGGCGGGGGAAGGGGAGCCCCTGCGGGGGGGGAAGGGGAGCCCCTGCGGGGGGGGAAGGGGAGCCCCTGCGGGGGGGGAAGGGGAGCCCCTGCTGGGGGGGAGCCCCTGCGGGGGGGAAGGGGAGCCCCTGCGGGGCGCGTGCTGCGGGGCGGGCGGGCCGGGGCTCCCCGAGGCCCTGGCCGGCTGCCAGCCTAGGGTCTTCTCGCCTCGCAGAGGAGGATCCTGCCTAAGCCGACTCGGAAAAGCCGCACGAAGAATAAGCAGAAGCGCCCCAGGAGGTGAGGCCGAGGTCCGGCGTCCGATCGCAGCTCCGGCGTCGAACGCGCGTGGGAAAGCCTGTCGGCGGGCGTCTGTACGGAGCGTCGCGGCTTCAAGTTGCGGAGCGAGAGCGACGTGCTGACAGGGTGGTGAAGGCTGGGAGAGCCGCGGCTGCTTGTTCCTTCCCTGTGGGCCCCGGCGGGCGGGCGGCGCTGGGAGGTGGCCCTGCTGCGGGCGAGGAGGACTTCCTGCCCCCCTGCCGGTGCGCGTGCGGGGGGCTCCCGCGACTGGAGGTGCGCGTCCTTTACGCCCGGCGGACTGCAGGCTGCCGGGCACGACCTCAGATGCTTCCTGAGCCGGGCCTCGCGGCGTCTCGTGGAAGCGTCCCAGGTGGGCCGCGATCCCGCGGGGCCTGCCCTTGCTCCGGCCTGGGCGAAGCTGTGGCGGCGTGGCCGTCGCCAGACGGGACGGGCAGCAGTCTCAGCGGGTCTGCACTCGGCATCACGTCTCAGAGGACGAGGGGAGGGGCCGCGGCCGGGAGCAGCGCTGGTCCGGCGGCGGCCGCTCGAGCTGGGGTCCCAGCACCCAGTCCTGCTTGTGAGCCCCCGGGAGGTGGTGCCGGGGCTCCTGCGGCAGGTGTCACCCGAGGAGGGGGTGGGGAGACTGGACGGCAGGAGCCGGAGTTCCGGAGCTGGCGTCGTCCGGTGCAGTACTTGAACGTGTTTTACGAGCAGTTGGAGCAGCGTGAGGATTTAGGGACTTTGGGGCTATTCTGGGTAGTTTGTGAGCAGACAATCAAGAACATCTAGTCCGTTAGAGCCCGAGTGCCTGCTTCGGATTCGAAAGCCAACCCTCGCTTTGCATCCTGCGGAGTGGCCCACCCACAGCCTCTCATCCCAGACTTGAGTTTTTCACATGTGCTCAGGTGACGGCTTGCCTGGGTTCCTGGTGGCCGCCTCTGCACGTGGGGGCCTCCTGTTGAAGCTCCCGGCGGCAGGCATGGCCTGCAGACCTCTCCTCCGTCTTCAGGACGTCACAGCTCCTGCATGGGCAGGTCCTGACGTTGACCGTTTTGGTTTCTAGTCTCAGCAGGGTTTCTGCTGCTTTTCGTCCGAGGCCTTCAGTTCTGCGGCTGGTGACGATGACTTGTGTGGCCTTGACTTCCCCTTGTTAAAGCTGATGTTGGAATCCATAGGAGATGCTCAGGCGGGCTTTGATGGCGTGTGGATTTGTCTTAAAGGAGACAGTTGACGCATTGCCATATTTGTGTGCCTTCTAGTAACTCCCGGGTAGCAGTGATCCGTTGTAACCCTTTGCTTTCTGGAAGGTGATGGAGGCTTTGGGAAGTGGATTTCCCCTGCGCTTGTGGAGCAGTAAGACCTTTGCAGGTGTTTGAGAGCCCCCAGAAAGTGCGTAGGAGCTGCCGCATCTGAAATGCAGAGGCGTGGAGTGGAGGGTCCGTCTCCCGAGCGTGAGACATTCTAGATGAGTTCTTACTGCACGGTCGGTCCAGAAGCACCGGATAGAACTACCTCTTCACGCTCTCGTTCTGGGCATCTTGGTGGACACGGCAGATACCCCCAAAGCTTGGAATTGGTCGGATCTTGCTGTTGCCGTGCAGCCAGATGGGTTTTTGAACTTGAAGTGCCACCAGGAGAGGAGTGAGGTCACAGCGGCAGTTGATGTGATGGGGTGACGATGGGGTTCCAGGTGGGGCTGCCATCCCAGAGCGGGTGACGGAGCAGTGTGTCCCTTGTCCTGGAGAACAAGGAGGAGCCTTGGAGGTGTCTTGGAGGCCATGGAGAGCTCTCGAGGGTCTTTTCCGAGTAACGTGGTGTGATCATGGGTTTTCAGACGAACTGGGCAGCCTTGGAGGGGGTGGTTTTGGAGATGAGCGAGGAGTAAAGAAGCTTCTGCAGCAGTTTAGTTGAGAAATCGTGAGTGGAGAGAAACCCAAAGAGCACCTGAAAGGGGAAGCCCTCGTGAGCCTCCGTTCCCTGGAGACGGTCCCCTGGGACTTGGCGTGTGTCGTTTGCACGGTTTCGGGGTTAACAAACCCTGCGCTTTGAGGACAGATCAGTAGGGGGCTTGTCGCCCTGGCAGCGGCTCTCGTGTGATCTTTTAAATGTACGTGGCGTGTTTGAAAACTGGTATTAATTTGGTTTCAGAAACCTGGGGTTTGCTGTTGACGTTTTGACTTGTGAGGGGCTCCCTGGAGGGCAGGGCTTCTCGGCGTCTTATTTTTGTCACCATGTTCTTTCAGCCGCACTCTCACAGCTGTGCATGACGCAATCCTGGAGGACTTGGTGTTCCCAAGCGAGATTGTGGGCAAGAGAATCCGTGTGAAACTGGACGGCAGCCGGCTCATCAAGGTTCATTTGGATAAAGCACAGCAGAACAACGTGGAGCACAAGGTAAGGGGCGGCTGCATTGCCAGAGGCTGTGCGCGGGAGGGGGAGAGGCAGCATAGCCTGATGACTCCACGTGCCGCCAGATCCAGTAAGAGTGACCTCAGCTCGCCCTCTCCCATGTGAACCTCTGTCCACTCCCTGCAGATTGTATGTCGGGTTTTATAGTGGGGGTTGTTTTGAAAATCGGAATTCTCTGCCTTTTAAATTAACAGGAAAATTAGAAGTAAAGTAATTCCTTTTAGTAAGATGTTACATCTTTTGGGGGTGGGATCTCGGTAGTGTTAGAATCTGGGAGGACTGTCCCCTCGCTTCATTCCTGGTGAAGTGTTGCTAACGTGGACAGCCCCTGGGCCCCCTCGCGGACTCTTGACTGCGTGGCCCAGAGGAGCGCCGTTCTCCGGCCCCGGGATGTGGCTAGAGCCCTGTCCCAAAGCACTGGGGGTGAGCCCGTCCCCAGGCTTGTATATTCCGTGTCTCGTCAGCCCCTGGTTGCTGAGGGAAGAAACCACAGAGGGCACAGCCTCAAAACCGTTAGGCTTCAAGTGGAATGTGTACGTTTAAAAGTTTTGTAATGAATTTTTTCTTTCCTTGTAGGTTGAAACTTTTTCTGGTGTCTATAAGAAGCTCACAGGCAAGGATGTTAACTTTGAGTTCCCAGAGTTTCAGTTGTGAACAAAAATCATTAAATAAAACTTTGACAGTACTCGGTTTGAGGCGTGATTTTCCGAAGTTCAGAGATGTCGTCGTACAGCCGTCCACATAGCCAGCAGTCCCTGCGTAGGCTGGAAGATGTTGGACAGAGAGGGTGCCTGTGGGAGATACCGGGCAGTCGGATGCATGGGGGGGATGCACTCGTATCCAGGCATGTTGTGATAGGTACAGTCCTCGGAAATAGGCCCAGGTGGCTGAGTAGTGGCACTCGGAGGACAGGTCCAGCCGAGGGATCACACGGGTACAGAGGTGTGAACGATACGCTCACGCGGCCTGCTTCCTAGTCCCCGTGCCGCGCTCTACAGGAATCGAATGCTGGGTCTCTTGGGAAGCCTGCCTGCCTAGAGGTCCGGGTTCCAGAAGCACCTGAAATCAGGCCGGGAGTGGTTCCTTGGAAATGGCGTGATGGAGCAAAATGTGATAAAGTGGTGTTCTCACTGAACTTTCTATTGTGGTAAAAGACACACAGAATTTACCGTTTTATCCTTTTTTAAGTGTGCGGTTCCGTGGCGGTGAGTTCTGACGTTGCTGTGACGCAGACCTGCAGGGTGCCGGGTGCTGTTGGGCCCGAGGCTTCCTGACGGCGGCAGCTTCCCCTCTCTCAGATCCCCCGAGTCCACACGCTCACCGCCGGTCTCGTGGGTGCACGAGACCCGTCAGGCGTGGGTGGGATGAGGCATTGGGGTCTACGTGTAGCTGCACGACTGCCGGACGGAAGCATAGCCGATGCTGCGCTCGCGCTCGCGTCCTTCCTAGAGGGTCCTCTGAGGAGACCGTCCGCGCAGCGAGTCTGAGGGACATCTGATGCGCTGTGTTCCCCTCACCCAGCTCGAGCCGGTGCTGTTTCCTGGGTCTTGTTGAATCTGCTCCCATGCCCGCCCTTTGCTGGAGATTTTTGAAGCAAGTTCTAGACATGTTTTATTACTTAGGAATCTTCTTTTAGCAGTGGTAATTACTGAAATTCAGTATCAAATGAAGAACCACATTTTTTAAAAGTATTATGTTCAGTTTGCTTGCACGTAGTACGTTATTCATTTTTGATGTAGTGTGCAGTGATTCATTAGCTGTGTAACACGCAGTGCTCATCACAGCACATGCCCTCAATGCCCGTCACCCAGTTACTCCATCCCCCTGCCCCCCTCCTCTCCGTAACCCTCAGTTCGTCTCCCGGAGTCGGAGGCTCCCATGGTTTGTCTCTGATGTCTTCCCATCCAGTTTTCCCTCCTTTCCCCTGTGGTCTTCTGTGCTATTCCTTATGCTCCGCACACGAGTGAGACCGCAGGGTAGTTGTCTTTGATTAACTTCACGCAGCATCATCCCCTCCAGGTGGGCGTTCTCCTTTTGACGGATCAGTGATGCTCCGTTGTGTAGATGGACCACATCTTACCCATGCGTCTGTCGAAGGGCAGCTCGGCTCCTTCCAGACTGACTGGAGGAGATGGCTGCTGTGAGCATTGGGGAGCATGTGCCCCTTTTCACTACATCTATCTTTGGGGTAAATACCCAGTGCAATCGTTGGGTTGTGGGGTAGCCCTGCTTTTAACTCCTTAGGAACCTCCATGCTGTTTACAGTGTGGCTGTACTGGCTTGCATTCCCACCAGCAGTGGAGGAGGGTTCCTGTTTCTTCACATCCTTGCCAACACTCGTTTCTGGTCTTTTTAGTTTTTGCCATTCTAACTGGTGTGACGTGGTATCACTGTAGTTCAGATTTTTATTTCCCTGATGCGGAGTGATGTTGAACGTTTTTTCATCTGTGTTGGCCATTGTGCGTTTTTGGAGAAGTGTCTTCATGTCTTCTGCCCATTGAAGAACCAATTTTTCAAGTTGCTAAATGACAAGACATTAAACCAAGTTTTAAAAAAATTAATCATATAGCTTTCCCTGAAATTAATATTTATTTGTGTCCTTTTAAAACTTTGGATTTTATGACCATGTGTGTGCTTTATTAGGACTCGTGTGCATTCGTAATATGTTAATGACCACACGGTACTGGAGTTGACTTCAAAACTTCTACTCCGCGGGGTGTACAACGAAATAGTTTGGGGACTAATGTGCTAAACATTGTCACTACGAGTTTCCTCGGTAAACCTGCTGTTGAAAGAGAAATACACAGTTGACTTGAACAACACGAGCCAGGGGTCCTGACTCCAATGTCGTTGCAAATCCCCTCCCGCCAGGACTCAACTACTGGCTTACTGTTGACGGGAAGCCTCAGGAAAACCTCAGGTTAGCACATTTCGGCCAGCTCTGTCCGTGGAGCACGTGATTGGATCTCAGGGTTGTAAGTCCGAGCTTCGTGTTGAGTGTAAAGACTACTTAAAAATAATCTCTAAAAAGAAAATACATTTACAGTGTCCCACTGTATTCATCAAAAACAATCCACATATAAGTAGACCCTCCCAGCTCAAACCTGCACTCACCGTCCAAGGGCCAACTACATAGGCTCTTCTTGAAGGGCTCGATCTTAAACCTGCAAGGGTGGGTGTGTAATGTCATTTATTCTAGAAAGTGACTGTGTTTAGATCTTCCTTCTCCCTCCTAGTTGTGTATCAGGTCCCGTCTTTTCTCCCTGACTGATAAAGGTACACAAAGTTGCAAAGCTCCTAAGTAGTGGAACGTATTTGAGCTTTTTTGAGGCGCTGAGATGCCTTATTTTAGATCTTGACTATTAATACTTGGTATTTATAAACGTGTGACCGTACAGTAAAAGCACAGGTCGCGGCAGCAGGGACCTCCCGTTCCCAGAGATGGATCTGGCTGCAGAGATCCCGGTTACTGTTTGAGGAGCTGCTGATGCCCTCAACTCTGGGTGAGGGTAGGAAGTTCGGTCTGAAGCCTCTTTGGCCGTTCGCTTTTACTCAGAATTCTACACAGGCACAAGCAAGTTCGTGCTCTGTGGGGATGTCTTTGAGGAGGCTTCAGTTTCATTTAGCACCTTCCCGAGGCTGCTGCTCAAGCTGTCTCAGCGCCGCACTGAAATGGGACGAGGCAGCGCTAGTCTTCAGTCAGGAGCCGATGGCCGGGCACGCCCCACGCAGTTGCTCTTCCGCTCCTGTTACTCGTAACTGCCCGTCTGGCAGTTTGCAAGCCCGGAGCAGCCTAGATGGCCAGCGCTGACCCCGGTCACGCTGTAGTCCACTGCCGCTCAGGTCTGCGCCCACGCGCGAATGGTCACTGCGGGGCTGGGGCTGCTGCCTTCCCTGAGCTGCCTTGTTTCTGTGGCTTCAGATCTCATTCTGGAACGGAGGACTGGCCGGGACTAGTGAGGTCTCCTAGTTTTTCCAGTTCAAAGGGTCACGGCCCCGAGTCCTAGAGCCATCACTGCAGACTATCTCTCGGCACCGGTCAGGGAACAGTGCCTTGCATGGAGTCTTCAAAGCTTAATGTAAGAATATAGGAGCTTTCTGGGGTTCCTGGGGGGCTCAGTCGTTTGGGTGTCCGGCTCTTGGTTTTGGTTCAGGTCATGATCTCATGTATGGACCGAGCCCCACGTTGGTCTCCACACTCTGTGGGGACCTGCTTGAGACTACCTCTTCCCCTGCCCCTTCCTCCACTTGAACTGTCTCATGCTCTTTCTCTCTTTTTTTTTAGAAAGAAAGATTTATTTAACAGAGAGCACAAGCAGGGGGAGCAGGAGAGGGAGAAGCAGGCTCCCCACCAAGCAGGGAGCCCCCATGTGGGACTCGATTCCAGGCCCCTGGGACCATGACCCAAGCAGAAAGCAGATGCTTAAACAACTGAGCCACCCAGGCACCCCATAAATAAATAAGTCTTTAAAAAAAAGAAGAAAAAGAATATATGAGGTTTCTTGTCCTAAATCGTCATATTACTTCCAAAGGGAGGAGCGAGAAGCAGGGAAATCAATCTCATGATGAGCAGAGTGTTAGGGCCGGAGAACCATCCCAGAGACACAGGGAAACCAGACGACAGAGCCAGGTCTGTCGCTCTCCGATCCGTGAGTGAAACAGAGGAGGAAGTTCTACATTTTATTCTCTTTTATCAGTTGGTTGCCTTTTCCATTTCATTCCGTGTGGCTTTCCTGAAGTCTTTTAACGTCCCTGGGCCTCCGTGCGCTCTTGGTAACATGAGGGGGTTGTGTAAGGATAAGCTCTTAAAATCCCTGCCCGCTTAAGGGACCAGGTCTGGGAGGTGGTGTCCGAGCGGGGGACCTACGTCAAGCACCTCTTGGAGGAGCACAGAGAGGGCGTTGCTGTGTGAGTTTCCTACTGGCGTATTTCAGACAAGACGTTACTTTGGACAAAGGCTTTGAGCCGAGACAACCGGCACGTAGTTAGTGGTCAGTACATGTTGATGACTTCGCTGTACTCAGATCATCGACTTCACGGCTGGCCCGCCCGTCACCCTCGGATCCAGCCATGGTTGAATGGCGTGCCAGCGCCTGATGAAGACGACCGTACGGCTCGGGTCCCCTTAGGCTGTGAAGCTGGCTCGGTGCCAGGTCCTCTGGCAGACCCGGTAAGTTAGGGCCTCTGTCCTCGAAGGTCTGCCCTGCCCAGCGGGCGACGCAGACATGGACGGCAACCAGGAAACAAGGTGGCCTTGACTTCTGTCACTGAGCGGTGGGCCTAGAAGGCTTGCTTCCCTCTGGCTCGCAGAGGCCATTCCTTTGACTTATGCTTACCCGGAACAAGGTGCGCAGGAGTGGCTTGGGAGGGGCCACAAACACACGGCCGCAGCCCGGGGGTCCCCGTGTGGAGTGACCATCTGGGACAGCTGCCCCGGCTGTTCACCTTCACGCTGCTTCCCTGGCGCAGGAAGCAGCCGCATGGGGCCGCTCACCTCGGCCCGTTGACGGGCCTGACCATGTGGTCACGTGCTGGCTCCTCGCGGCTCCCACGTGGCTGCCGTGGAGATGGGCGCCGCGGCCAGCAGGTCTTTCCCTCCTTTGGTCCGGGGCTGATTTGTTGGCTTTCGGTCCCTGTGCTGGAGCAAGAGTGTGCGGTCTTGTGGGGCGACCGAGGAGAGGAGGTGGGGAGCACGAAGGTGCAGGACAGCACCACGTGATTCGTGGCTGCCCCTGTGCCGGGCCACCTGCTCTGTCAGCCCCAGGCCTCACAGCACCCTCTGAGGGAGGCAGAGGTTGGCAGAGTGGTCCCTGGACCAGCAGCCCCGGCATTGCCCATCGCATGGGAACTGGTCAGAATCGGGGGTGCGTGGATCCCCTACCAACTGCCGGCTCAGAAAGTCTGGGGCGGGGGCACAGCGGCCGGTGCTTTCAGAGGTCTTCTGGGTGGTTCTGGTGCACGCTCACATTTGAGACCCGGTGATCTCGGGTGTGGTAATGACCTTGGACGGCACGATGTCATCAGATGAATGGCGTTCACATCCGTCTCGCTGGCGAGCTACACGGTGACACCAAGGCCGCATCTCTCGGCGGTGCTGTGGGCTCCAGCTCCGATGAGCGCGGCCGTGGTGCCCGGACCCCCGACCGTCCGGGACCACGTCCACGAGGGCTGGGTGCGGGCCTCGTGCCGCTCTGCACATTCAGGGAGCTCTGGAGAAGCAGGGACGTCAGGAGGGGGCGGGGGGCGGCCCAGGTTAACGTCCCGAAGGACGAAGTATCCGGAGCGGTGGAGGCCTGGCTGGGTGACCTCCAGGAGAGTTCCCACCCAGAGACCAATGGGCCGGATCTGGCTCTTCATGCAGATTTCTCTGTTATCTCTGGGGAATGTAAACAGTCACTGGGAGCTGAGCCAGAGTCTCGTTCTGACCCTCTGTGCTGCCACGCGGCCCGAGGGGCCCGAGTTCGGGAGGAGAAGCCTGGGCCTTCGGTGCTTTCAAGAAAAGACGGGGAAGGAGGGAAGGAGGGAGGGCAGGAAGCCAGAGCAGCTTGAAGGGAGAAGGACCTACTGGTTTCTCGTGACTTTTTGGTGCGTATTTGCAAGGCAGGTGCACACAGGATTTCTAGTGGAAAACGGTTCTAACTGACAGCCTACTTGAAACAGGTCGTTAGCATAATATTGTCACTTACTCTGTGACCGAGACTAATTCTAAGGTTTGGGCACTTTAAAAAAAAAGCCCTGAGCAGTTTGGGACACAAAACAAAAGATAAGTGACCAGGTTGGTGGTGAGACCCCAGGAGAGTGTGGCAGGCTGGCGGGCTGCTGGCTCTCCGCAGTCCGGAAAGCCCAGTTCTGGGGAGACAGGGTGGGCCCCGATCTGGCACGTGCCCCAGCGGTGGCACCTTGGGCAGGTGCTGTCCTCCTCTGCCCTGGCTCTGGAGCTCTAGCCGGAGCACCAGCAGCTGGCTGGGCGGGCTGCTTGTGAGGACGGAGCTCATGGCTGACTGAGCAGGCCCTGCTGGGACCCAGGCCCTGGCCCTTCTGCCCAGCTGGCGTCCCACGTGGGCCGAGGGAACACACCCCGGCGACACAGTGCACCGTCAGTTTCCACCGCCATCTCAGGCCTCGGGGCGGGAGGCACTGGAGTAGCCAGAGGCGTCCTTGCGATCTGGCTATGGGGTCGCGTGTAAGCGCTCTCGCCAGCTGGGTCCTGGCTACTCTTTGGGGTGAGGACCTTCCAGTCCATTGCAGTCCCCAGAAGCCGGTACGCCGTGCCCCTTACACCACAGTGTGATAGTATCTCCGGTCACACGTCCCGGGCAGGGAGTGGGACCAGGGTGAAGCTGAGCTGGGGCTGTGTTCCTCTGCACCGAGGTGGGTTGAGCTGCTCTGACACCGGCTATGACACAGATGAACCTTGAGGACATGAGGCTCCGGGAAAGAAGCCCGTCACCTTGGACTCCGATCACATGAGATATTTAGAATGGTCGGAATCATAGGACGTCCAGCAGGAGTGGCCAGGCGGCCAGGAGGCTGAGGTGGGCTGTAATGCATTGGGACGATGGGGACACAGCGGTATGAGGACAGAGGTTCAGTTTCACAAGGTGCGACGGTCATGGAGACGGACGGTAGGGCCACACGGCATCACGAATGCAGTTAATACACTGTGCTCTACACTAAAACGTGATTGCAATGGTAAATTGTCTGTTCTGTATTTATCACAATAATAAAAACTTCCAGGCAGTTGGGAATGTTTGTGTGGGTTCTCTGGTCCGTCCCACTGTATCGTCAGTCTTGCAATGGGCAGACCGATTCCTCCAGCTACATCCTTCATCTCAGAACTGTTTTAGCTATCCCGCTCCCTTTGTCTTTTCATGTAAATTGGAGAATAATCCTGTCTCCATCTACAAAATGTCTCACTGGGATTTGAACAGGAATTGTGTTAAGCTTGTAGGTCACTCTAGGGAGAATCAGCGTCTGCCCCTGGTGCGGAGCCTCCCAGTCTGGGAGCGCGACTCGGTGTCTTAGAGCTGCTGTGATTTTCCTGGTTGGCACTTAGATCCGGACATGTTTTATTAGATTTACCCCAAGGCACTGAATTTCTTTGAGTGATTGTAAGTGATTTTAAATTTTGGAGTGTATGTGTCCGTTGCCAGCTTGTAGAGATATGCTTGGTTTCCGAATGTTCATGTCGCGCTCCGAGCCTCGCTGAGCCGCTCTGGATTCTAGGAGTTTGTGTGGACTTTTTTGTGTGTGTGTGTACTGTTTCTGGTTTTGGTTTCCGGGTAACACCAACTTCATAAAATGAATTGGAAAATGCTTCTCCCTCTTCTTTTTCCTGGAAGAGGTGTGAAAAATTGGTGTTAATATTTCTGTAAAACTTTGGTAGAATTCTCCTGTGAAGTCATCTGGCCTGGAGCTTCTTTCTTGGGAGTTTTTGTTACAAAGTCAACCCCCTTAATTGTTAGGGGCTGCTAAGTCCTCTATTTCATGTTGGGTCCATTGTGGAAGGTCGTGTGTTTCCCAGGAAGTGGCCCAGTGGGTCTAAGTTTTCAGATTTATTTATGGTATTTGGCGGTTTTAATAAAGAACCCATTCTTTTTCATGGATTTTATGATGTATATGGAATTTGACAGTTTTTAAAAAAGATTTTATTTATTTATTTTTCAGAGAGAGAGAGAGAGAGAGAGACACAGCAGGAGACCACAAGCGGGGTGGGGGGAGCGACAGGGAGAAACAGACGCCCCCCTGGGCAGGTAGCCTGATGTGGGACTCGATTCCAGGACTCCGGGATCATGGCCTGAGTCAAAGGCAGCCGATTCACCGACTGAGTCACCCAGGTGTCCCTGAATTTGAAAATCTTTACAAAATTTGTAATCTGTCGTGACTTCTTTCAGTCTAAATAAAAATACATCTTTGAATGTAGCCTTTTGTGATCATAATTGTATGTGTGTATCTTTTTCTTAAAGAAGTCCCCTCCTGGGGCACCTGGGTGGCTCAGTGGGTTAAGCCTCTGCCTTCGGCTCAGGTCATGATCTCGGGGTCCTGGGATCGAGCCCCGCATCGGGCTCTCTGCTCAGCAGGGAGCCTGCTCCCCCCCTCCCCTGCCACACAAAAAAAGAAGCTATTGCAATAGTTGAAATGAGATGGGTTGTTGGTTTGTACCAGGATGGTGGCAAGGAAGATGGTGAGCAGTGATCAGATTCTGGAAACATTTAGAAAAAGAAAGAAAAAAAGAAGTCCCCTCCCCTCCTCCGTAAGAGCCAGGAGCCGGACCCGCCCACCACAGACCCTTGTTCTGCCTTTGTGAAGCGTCAGGGAGTGCCCTGAATTCGGGTCTTGCGTGGGGTAGGTCTCGACAGGCAGTAGACAAGCAGGGAGGCCTTGAAGTAAAACCCTACAGGGAGAGTGGAAGGAAGTGGGTCAGCCACCTTTATTTCTGTCTGATGTGGCACCTGATGGTGACCGCTCTCCCTGCTTCCCTCGACGCCCACCGTACTCACGCTTCCTTCTTCAAAAGGAGAAGAGAAAGAGAACAGAGTGGACGCCAGAGTCGGGCTGGGGGGCTCGGGGTGAAGAGCCGGAAGGGCATCTCCGGCGGGTCCGTGGCCTGACCCCGCGGGCGGCTTCCCGCGTTCCCACAGCCTCCACCGCCCTCCCGCAGGACAGCGGATGTATTGCAAACAGGAAGCTCTTTGCAGATAAGGCTGAGACCCAGCCTGATTTGCTGGGAAGCCTGACGGCCCAGGCCACGCTCGCCTGGCCTGTGGGGCTCGGCGGCCTCTGTAAATAGCGGCTATGAGGCTCCTGGGCTCAGTGTCCTCGTGGGTCCCGGACGGTCAGGACGCCCCCTTCGTGCGCTGCAGGTAGGGACGCTCTGCCGGCTGACCCGGCAGCCCTGGGGAGCGGGGCGGGCGTCTGCCAGTCCACGGGGACATGCTGAGCTAGGAAGGCAAGGTTCCCGAAGCGGCCGGAGGGAGGACTCAGGTGCAAGGGGGGATGGGATCTGTTCTTTGGTCCCCGCGACGGATGGGGTCTGTCCGATGGATCCGACTCTAGAATTCCAAGTTCCTGAGTAATTCAGGAGTTCATGCTGGAGACTCCACGGGGCCGGCTCACGAGGGCACTCACAGGAGGAGGCTTCTCCGCTCTGCACTCGTTCCAAGAGGTGGGGCTGTGTGTTCTCGAATCCGCATCCCTGTGTGAAAGGTGGCTGTGGCAGCATGTGCCGGTGGCCGGAGCGTGTCCCAGGGAGGGCCGCCACCTGTGGGTGGGGCCATGTGGGCTGCAGTGGTCATCTGCGCTCATGGCCCGTGGCTCCGTTCTGGGCTCAGCAATGGGGCAAAGGAGCTGGGGGCTCTGGTCTCCCAAACTGGGTAGGACGGGGTGTGACAGGGTCCCTTCCTCCCTGGCCAGCTGGCTTCCAGGCTGAAGTTAGGTCGTACTTAGGAATTTAAAAGACAAAGTGGGAAAGACGCAGCACGTGCATAGCGCTCTTCTTGCCCAGCAGAGTGAGCCCGGGCACCCACCGCGATTCCAGCTCATCTACGGCCATGAGAGGACAGATGGTTTGCAGAAAGCTGGGGGAAGGGCCTCTTCCTCCTTAGTGTGTGCCCTTTGGTTGGGCCCTGGGGAGACCCTGTGTCACCGTGGGGAGCAAGCAGCTGAGTGGGGGTGGGGGTTGTCCGTTCCCGGAGGCCCCTGGTGCTTCCAGATGGTTCTCAGGCCTTACATGCTGCAGAGCTTAATGAAAAGGTAGGATTGTGAGTTTGGCAAATTATACCACATTTTTTTTCATTGTCCATTTCTTTATTTTTTTAAAAAAGATTTTACTTATTTGAGAGAGAGAGAGAGAGAGAATTTCATTCTTACAATGAACTTCTACTAAGAATTCCAAATTGAATTTCCCCTTGGAAACCCAAGGGAGGGTGGAAACCTCCCGGGCTCTGGCTGGATCAGGATGTGGTTCTTAGAGAGGATGCAGTGGGCCGCGGCTTCTCCGTTTACAGACCGAATTCCTCTCCTGACTCCCAGGGCAGAGCTGGAAGTTGGAGGAGTTGGAGCCCCCCCCCCCCCCACTACCCCAACCAGGGCTGCCCTGAGGAGACGCAGATGCAGGAGCCAGTGGCGGAGCGGAGTGGGGGGGTGTGGTAGGGCTGCAGGGAAGGTTCCGGCTGCGGCCCGTGGGCCTTGTGCAGGCTCTGCGCGGCCCAGGTGGCGACCGCCGTGGCTGGAAGCCGTGTATGGGAGCCGGGGGTCTGATGAGCAGCGTGGCTGTCCCCGGACGCAGCCGTTCCCAGCTGGAGACAAAACTCCCATGTCAGCTTCGGACCCCCGAGATGTTAAGAAATATCTAAACCCCCCCCCGCCGCCGCAAACCCCGAGAAGCAAGTATTGTAGACTCAAGCCCAAATTAAGATTATTATGACTTTTTTAGACATTATCATCACTGTTAAGAGCCACAATCTGGAAAGAACCCACATTTGCTTCTAGGGCAGCAGTCAGCTCGACACGGTGAAGGACACAGCGTCGCAAACAGGCCTGGCGGCCCCTTTGTTGCGGACTCCTAGGAATTCCAGGTCCGTTAACGCAGGGCCGGAGCCACCGCGAGCCCGTCCCGCACCGGCCATGTCCGAGGTGCTGGCCCCAGTCCCGCGTGGACCTGAGGCATGAGGAGCCCTCGGGCAGCCAGGAAATGCAGTCGCAGGGAGGGGAGACCTTAAATTCTAGGTGCTGCCGTGGTGAGCTTCTGTCCGTCCCTCATTCACTGCTTCGCGCAGCCTTTCGGTCCTCAGCTCAGTGCCCACTAAGCTCCTGCCCGCGGCCTGAGCCTCTCCCAGCTGCAGGAGGTGCTCACTTGTGGCCCACTTCCACTTGTGGCCCACTTCCACTGCGCCGGCCCAGGGGCCCAAGGCCCAGTGGCAGGGGGGAAGCGAAAGGGGCAAAGCTCATCCCTGCAGGCTGTGGGCAAACCTTCACTCCTTTTCCCTTCTCCTCAGAGTTGCTCCCTCATGCAAGCACAGGTGGCAGGCTGAGCACCAGCTGGGAGGGGGGCTGGGAGGGGGGCCTGGCTGTCCAGCCTCCAGCTTCCTTGGCACCATCGCATTGAGAAGCCAGGTCTGAGGTGGTTTTGGGAACTAAATGAGGTTTGTGTGCCCACGTGTGGTAGTAAATGGTGGCTCCTTGTCTCTCTCACAAGCGTGAAATAACACAGTAAAAGCTGCCACCGAGGTGTGAGGAGGTGGGCTGCACCCACTCCTGGGCTTGGCGCTCGGACTGCCGACAGGAGCAGAAGGGAGAGGTCAAGTGCGCTAGGAGGCCCCAGGTCTGACCCCCCTCCCCACCTACTAGTGCGGTGCTCTGGGCAGCTGACTTCACTTCCCTCGTCCCTGGTTCCCTGGCCTGTAAAATGGGAGCGACATGCTGGGGGCGGCTGGCCTTATAGGGCTCCCCGTCCAGGGGACATTCATCCTCACTGCTGCCATTCAGTCTGTCCTGTGCCCCCGCCAAGGGGAGCAGGGTCCTCGCTGCAGGGTGTCACAGAGCACACACGGGTTCTGCCTGAATCTGTCGCACGGAGAACCTGGCTGGAGCCGGGGCTGGGGCACAGGACCTCTCGGTTCAGAGGCTCTGGCTTCCTGGGCCTGGAGGGGCTGCAGGCCGCGGGGCCCTCCCCGTGTGCAAACAGTAGCGCCACGGCCTTCTCGGCGAGCACTTGCCCCGACACACCTCCCTGAGTCTCACGTAGTCGCTCCTCGCACCGGCTCTTCCGTCCCCTTCACGCGGAGGGCGCCAGCCAGCGACGGAGACATGGTGAGCCCAGGGTCCTGGTCCGGGGCTGCCAGATGCACGGCCATCCCCAGATCCTGTGCCGTGTGGACATTAGAGTCTCAGGGGGTGCCTCTCTGGGTGCTGCCACCAAGACTTCCTCACCGGCGCTCGGGGGAAGAATGGGCGTGCCCGATCCCCATGGGGGCGCAGGGCAGCTGTGTCCTCCTGTGTGTCCCGGCCTCCGTCGCTCTCCCACACCCGCTGGTGACGGGTGCTGTCACAGTGACACATAATTGATGAGCTATGGCTGCCGTGAGCCCCGCAGCAGGGCGCTGAGTGGAACAGGCTTGCTCAGACTCTGCACACACAGCCCGCGCCCGGAAAGCTCCAGGCTGGGCCATCAGGACGGTGGTCTGTTAGGAGCACGCTGGCGTGCGGTGATGCTAGGAAGCTGCGCGAGACACGCATTCGCAGCCCAAGAGCGCAGCTCCAAGGGTGTGGAGGGGTCCTGGGCCCAGGGACCATGGGGGGCTGGCCCGTCCTGGGGAGCTGGCTGGGCTCCACCCTCTGCTCTGGGCGGCGTGTCAGAATTGTTATAGGACCACACGTGTGCCTTTGTGGACGGGAAGTCTCTGTGGCTGAGCCGCAGAGGCGAGAATCTGGCAGCCGCACTCAGGTTGGGGGTCCCAGCGTGGCCGGGAAGGGGAGGCAAAGGTGGGCCCACGAGGGAGAGACCTAAAGGCTGGGAGGGGCCCCTGACAGCTACCTGCACCCAGGCCCCAGCCTGCATGGGGTCACTCCCCGGTGTCTGAATGCTCATCGCTGTGTCCCCTTCCTTGGTGCAGGAGCCTGTGTCCCCCGAGCGCTCGTGATGAAGCAGCATCTGGCGCTGATCGGCCTGGCCTTCCTCTGGCTGCTTCCGGGGGGACACCCTCAGCAGACAGCGGAGGACGCCTGCTCCCTGCATATTCTCATCCCAGGCCTCAAAGGTAACCTCGACCGCGGCCTCTGGAGTGTGGCTGAGGCTAGAGGGCTGGTGCTGCCGCCGCCCGGGGTCTGGGCAAGATGCGCCTCAGTTTCCCCACCTGCCAAACTCAGGGTTGACTACATAAAGTCTACTCTTCCTTTGGCCAAAGGATTCTGAAATTCTGAAGCTAGCCACCTATCTGCACCTCAGCCCCCAGGGACCCGATAAAGGACACTAGCATTCGTTCCAGGTGCCACACACGTGATCTCAAATGACTTTCAGAATGAGATGGTCTCATCTGGTCCATTTTGCAGATAAGGACATTCGAGGCTCAGGGGCATTTGCCAGACTGGGCCCCACAGCTTCAAAGCCAGTGCTCCAACACTGGTTCCTGAGAGCTCCTAATTTCTTCTTTAAAAACCAACCAACCAACCAACCAACCCCCAAAGCTCTTCTCTTGCCGGCTTGCTTGTAATTTCCTTCCAGGTGGAGTTTGCTCTGCCGAGCAGATGTGGGGGCTGGGGGTACCAGGCCCGGGAATGAGCGTCTTTGTTTAGAAAAGCCTCTGGTTTCTCCACAGCACAGGCAAGAGATTCCCAGACCTTGTAATTCCCAAGCAGGGTCTGCTACCATTCGAGGGTCCAGTGCAGGATCAACATGTGGGCCTCCAGCTCAAGCGCTACAAAAGCCTTTGAAGCCGGGGCAGGGCTCATGACGCACATGGGACGGGCGGGCTCGGGCCTCCGGCTCTAGGAGCAAGAGACCAGGGTGCACAGGGGCTGGCCCGGGACTCACTCCCCAAGTTCCCTTCTGCCCTTTGCTTCCCACTCAGTCTATGCGGACCCGGCCCAGACCCTGGGCCTTCTGCGGGAATGCTGTCAGCTCTCCTTACAGGGACGTTGGAGGAAGCAGACTCACACTTAGGGGCTTTGGACCCGTGACGAGAATGACCGCCACCCAAGACAGAGCCGGGTGTCTCTGGAGACCAGACCCTCGTGGGGGCAGACGGGCCTTGTGAGGGCAGGCTCCAGCTGAGGGCGGCCGGGGCAGATGGCCTCAGTGAGCCGGATGGGGGGTGGGCTCCTTGGAGGACAATGCTGAGGCAGACCCTGTGCCCAGGGGCTCATCCTCCAGTTGGTGAACCAGACTCATCCCCAGGTCGTGTGGAAGCCGTGGGAGGTGGTTTGGGGCTGCGGAGCCGACGTTCCAGACGCCCTGATGAAGCAGCAACATTGCCCCATAGTCTCGACGGCCACAGTCTGTCCACACCAAAGCCACAGTTCCAGCAGAGAAACTTTTTTCCCCACGATTTGTTTATTGGAGAGAGAGGCAGCGTGCGAGGAGGGGGTCGGGGCAGAGGGGGAGGGAGAGAGAGAATTGCAAGCGGACTCCACACTGAGCGCCCAGCTCGATCTCCGACCCTGAGATCATGACCCCAGCCAGAATCAAGAGTCGGACGCTTAACAGACTGAGCCACCCACACGCCCCGAGAAGCTTCTTACCAGACTTCCCGAAGTCTGTGCAGTCGGGAGTCCTGTGCTTGTCTCCAGCTTCACTGAGCTGGAACTGACAAGTAGAAGCTGTGCACGTGCCCAGTGACGGGTGAATTCACGGAAACCTCATGACGTGACGTCACCTCCCGTCTTCCCCATTCTGGGGGTGGGGGTGGGGGTGGAGGCGAGGACTGGGGGTTTCTCATTCTGGCCCAGGAACAAGGGGACTTGACTCACACACGTCTTTGGGGACTCTGCTCCTCTGAGACACGCCAGTGGCTGGGGCCTGCTTCCTCTCCCACCGCGGGGGGTCGTCCACTGTAGACGCAGGTGCTGGGAGCCAGGAGCACCCACGGCCCTTCCTCAACCGGCCGCAAAGACGGCCAAGTGCCTGCACCAAGTACCTGATGTGTGTGTTCCTTGTTGGGTCAGGAATGACTCAAATGCCATCGAGGCAACAGCTTTGTGCCATAGACCTTCTTGAGACTGGCAGGGAGACGAGCTAGAAGTGAATACTAGCCACGTGTGCTTTGCACGTGGGAGGGAGGAGGGAACAGGTTGTCAGTGATGAAGAATGAGCTGGACACTTGAAATGTTAGCCTCTCCGGGTAGAGACATAACTTGTCACGTAGAACTTCACACGGTCATCGGTCCCAGATCACTGCCCGCTAAAGGAGAGGATGTGGGGAGAGGACACTGGGCTCCCTGGGCACACAGTATGGAGTGCGTGCGAGTTTGCGGGGGAGAGGCTTAGAGCAATACGGTCCTGGGGTTCTCATCAGCGGGGCCACAGCTCTGAATGTCCCTGAGACCACGGACTGGGCGCAGCCCCTGTCTTCTAGGGTGCAGTGCACCCCGTCCTTGGGGTTGGGGGGCTTTTCCCACCCAGGGGCTTGGGAGGCTCTCTGCCTCTGAGCTCTGGACGCCCCCCGCCCCGGGACCACCCCTGCTCCCCAGCACTGGGTGAGACCGTGATGCAGAATCTTGGGGAGAATGGTGTTCGAGGGACTTTCTGATGATCTGAGACGAGGCCCATGAGAGGTCACGCCCTTAGGAAGTTTTTAATGATACAGTAGTCCTCTCTCCTGCCTTAGGAAGAGGACTTGTGGGCACAAGGAAGCACTTGGTGCTGCCCAGGGACTTTCTGTCCTCGGAGCCTAGCTACACACACAGGTGTCACGCTTGATGCTGGCCTGCAGCAGCAGGGTGGGGCCGGGGCAGCCGCCGGGGAGCCCATGACAGTCACGAGGCCTGCGTCCTCGCTGCTTTCTCTCCAGGGGGAGTGCGGAGTTGGGTGCGCGGTGTTGGTTCACTCGCGGTCTGGTGATCTCAGGCTTTCCCCGTGAAGGCATGGACGTGCTAGGGAAGGGTGGTCGAGACATGCTGCCTTCTTCTCCGGGCCTGGCTCCTCCTCTGTAAGGTGCACACGATCCCCCCTCCCGCGGTGGGGCGAGCTCCCTGCGTGCACACGTAGGGGAACACAGCAGGTAGCCTCTGGGGCTCCTCTTCCTCCGCAAAAGAAAAGCGGGCGGTGTGCTTCGTGTGCATTTCCTACAAGTGTAGACAGAGCGCCTTTGTGGTCAAGGCCGCTCCAGGGTGTGCCGGGAGACCCTGGGCTCTCGGGCTTCCAGGGGTTCCTGCTCAGTGGGGGAGCTGTCAGGGGGAGCAGGTGCTGTCCCGCAGGTGGTGACACAGGCTCGCCTCGGCCCGGACCCCCTCAGGGGTACACTTCCAGCTCTCCCTGACACACGGGGAGGGCCCTGCTCTTTCCCTGGGCACCGCGCTGTCTCCCAGCCCTCGCTGGCACCTGCGCACCTGTCACTTCCATTCTGGCCCCTCACCTGTGCAGGTGGGGCCCCCCTCTCAGAGCTCTGATTGCCCGTTCGGCACCTGGCTATGACAGGTCTCAGAAGTCACTTCATCAGAGAGCCCTTTTCTTTTTCTTTTTTTTTTTTTTCAGGTGAAGAACTACATTTATTTTTTTTATTTTTATTTTTTTTCTCTTTTTTAAAATTTCTTTTCAGCGTAACAGAATTCATACATAGTTTTACACCACACCCAGTGCTCCATGCAATGCGTGCCCTCCCCAATACCCACCACCAGGCTCCCCCAACCTCCCACCCTCCGCCCCTTCAAAACCCTCAGGTTGTTTTTCAGAGTCCATAGTCTCTCATGGTTCATTTCCCCCCCAATTTCCCTCAACTCCCTTCTCCTCTCCATCTCCCCATGTCCTCCGTGTTATTTGTTATGCTCCACAAATAAGTGAAACCATATGATAATTGACTCTCTCTGCTTGACTTATTTCACTCAGCATAATCTCTTC